>CM055841.1:33502752-33523769 GCA_029490765.1 Euthynnus affinis | reverse complement strand
TTGATCAACAGATAAATTATTATAGATTATTACAGATTAAAATAAGACTGTGTTGATCCAGTTAGTTAAAATGAACCCAACCTTTAAAGCTGCAACATTAAAGTGATCATTTAACTAACTGAAACAGGCCCGTGCATATTTTTGTGCGTTCACTGTGCTAGCAGAACTAGGGATGCACAATATTATCAGCATGATATAAGCTCTAAAAACTCTGCTGCTTCTTCCCACTTTAACCTGAATAACAAACCTCAGTGCTGCACACGGAGAGCCGAGGCTAACGTTAGCTGAGAGGTTAGCAGCTAGAAGCTAGCTGGCTGCTGCTAACCTCTCAGCTAACGTTAGCCTCGGTTTGTTATTCAGGTTAAAGTGGGAAGAAGCAGCTGAGTGAAGTGGAGCCTGCGGAGGAAACACCGGAGCCGTCAGGGTGAAACAGTCCACGGAGGAGCTGCTGTGTTCGGCTGCACAGACAGGAAACACTTCAGCTGACAGGAAGTACCACTCTGTCAGAAGGCACGTTAGCGCCACCTTCTGCTCCGGAGTGAGGAGCAGAGATTAAATCCTCCACATTAATACTGTCTAATAAACTCAGTGAAAACTCTGCTGCTCCACTTCATTAAAGTTTTAATGCTGAACTCCTGAATTCTTCCTTCATTTATTGATTACTTTATTGATCAGACTGAGTTCAATCTGTGCTGCAGCAGAATCGTCTCCTCAGCCAGCTGCAAAATAATATCTGCATATATCGGTAATCGGCTACAATGAGTTGGAAATATCGGCATATCAGATATTGGCAAAAAAAATCCAATATCATGCATCACTAAGCAGAACCTTTCTGTGCTGTTTTATTCTCTGTTTATTTATTTAACTGTATTTCTCTGCGTATCAACACGACGTCAGTAAAGAATCTTTCTGTCGTTGAGATTCGTCCGTCGCTGTTTTCTGACCGCAGATCTGCTCAACGCTTGTTTCTAGCAGCTTAAAACACTCTCAGCTGTTTCACCGCATGATGACAGTAAAATACAATAAAATAATGAATGGTTGTTGTTGTTGTTGTTGTTGTTGTTGTTGTTGTTGTTCTCACCTGACTGTCCAGTCCCAGCAGCAGCAGCATGAAGAAGAAGAGCGCCGCCCACAGCGGAGCCACCGGCATCAGACTGACCGCCTTCGGATACGCGATGAAGGCCAGACCCGGGCCTGAAACACACACACACACAGAGAAACACACACACACACACAGAGAAACACACACACACACACACACACACACACACACACAGATTAGCTATTTACTACGACACTGGAGGCAACAAAAAAACACATTTTTATATTTTCCTGGATAATTTCAGCTCTGAATGTTTTTCCAGTTTTTGAGTTCTGAGAGTTTCACTGTTTCATTAAAAAAGTGCTTCAATGGAACATTTTTAGCTTCTGATTCCTTTAAATGAAGCAACGTTTGCTTCATTTAACTGATTAAAATCACAGCAGAGGCTGAAAGTCGTATCAGAAAATGAGAATAAAGGAACCTTCAGTGTGTCCGATGACAAACTATACATGTTTGTAAATGATCAGATTCAATCAGAATTACATTTCAACAGAGTAAAACTAATATATTCAGAGATTAAATGTTTATTTCTCAGATTATTTACAGCCTGATAACTGGAAGTAGACGGCAGATTTTCATCACTGATAGATGCTGTTAACTTGTTAAACTGGGAATAATTCTCTAATCTGTTGATAAATAAACAGTTTATCATCATCAGAACATGTTTATGTGTTTATTTAAAGATGAGTTCAGGTGTTTCTGGTAGAAATCAACCACGTATCTCTTCTATGTACAAGCTGCTTTTTATTAAACATTTAATAAATCAATAAATAAAACAGTATGAACGGTTCTAGAGATTTCCTTCTCCTATTTAGTTTTAGTTTTACATATATTTTAGATTGAGGAAGTGAAAGTTTCTACTATTTGAGAGGAAAAAAGTGTCACATGATTCTTCCTCGTTTCTCTCAGACTCTCACTTCTCTTTTCTACAGTTTGAATCAACATGAAACTCTGTGGTAATTATTGTTTTTTTAGTAATTCTTCTTCTTCTTTAATGTTGATTCTTGTGTTCATGATGAAGAAATAAAGAAGGAAGCAAATATGTTGGTTAAAAAAATGCTCTTTTCTATCATTTATGTGGTAAAAAACAGACAGACTGAGCCTTTAAGCCTTTAGCAGGAGGGGGGGGAGGGGCTGGATGCACGTTTGTCTTGATTGACAGGTGCATCGTCTTATCAGCTGTTCTCTGCGTCATCGTCGACCAGCAGCTGCAGATTCTGCTTTTTCTGCACAGATTGAAAAAAGGTGCATTACGCAAAAAAACCCCCCCAAAAAAAACCCCCCCAAAAAAACACGCCGCGTCTCTGTCGTCATGGCGCCGAGCCTCATGAAATAAAGATGAGTCACATGTCGGGAGGTGAAAGGCCCCGCTTAAATAATCCTGCTGTTAATGCTGAGCACACACACACACACACACACACACACACGCAGCGATGCTAATACTTTAAACCATTGTAAACGTGTCAGACAGGATTCAGACTAAATTGGATTTGTTTTTTTTTTATGATTTTCTAAGTGAGATTAAAACAAAACAAGTTATTTCTCTCTCTCGAACACACACGTTTAATCTCAGCTTGTCTGTCAGATTATTCCTACAAGCTTTCAGTCTGAGCAGCAGCGGCGATCGATCTAACAGATCAGAGACATCATATCACAATCGTCCGTCTTCGTCCATGAATGAAACGCGGAGGAGGAGCCGCAGCCGCTCGGGAAACCTGAGAGAGCTGCGTGGCGGCCGCAGTGCTGCAGCGTGCTTCACAGCCTTCTGAGGAGAGACTAAATATAACCGTGTGTGTTTGTGATGTCACGTCATGTGCTTCTGAGTTATTAATACGCATACAGTTGGCTGTCGGCTGCACACACACACACACACACACACACACACACACACACACATATGCCGAGTGCTCTGGGTTCATTCAGTCTTCACATGAAAACATCCGACTGGTTTGACATTTACAGACGGGCGGCTCTGACCTGTCACTGATGATTCTGATTGGTTCGGAGGTTGTAAAAGCCGTATTAGTCAGTGTTTTTAAGATGTTACCCATCACACTGGAGCACTTTACAGTTTCTCCGCTGGTTATATATCGCTGAATCATTCCTCCGCTGTGAGTCACAGCCTCACGTCTTCAAGCACAGACATCCAGGCTGTTCTTCAGTCCTGGTTCAGGACTAAAGGAGACCTGGTTTTCAACCTTTTTAAGCCTTATATACTGTTTACATCCTGAGTTTTCACTGCATCTGCTCATAATTAGTCTCTATAACTAGTGCAAGAAGAAGTATTCAGATGCTTCTGCAGTAAAAGTACATCAGTATTATGAGCTTGATGTAGTTAAAGTATTGCAGTAAAAGTAGTGGTTTGGTCCCTCTGACTGATATATTATTATATATGACATCATTAGATTATTAATACTGAAGCATCAGTGTTAGAGCAGCATGTTACTGTTGTAGCTGCTGGAGGTGGAGCTAGTTTACACTACTTTATATACAGTTAACTAGTTTCAACTAGATTCTCGTTTTGATCCACAATAAGACAATGACAAAGTCACTCTGCTCATTTTAGGGAAAAGCTCATTGATGAAGACATAGTTTGACTATAAATTACATTTTATCTGCATATTTTATTCTTTATTAACATTTGGTGACTGCAGTTTGTCAGAGATCAGCTGTGCTTCTCTGGCCTCAGCTCTGAAGTCCAACCCCTCCCATCTGAGAGAGCTGGATCTGAATGGAAACAAGCTGCAGGATTCAGGAGTGAAGCTGCTGTGTGCATGTTACTGTTGTAGCTGCTGGAGGTGGAGCTAGTTTACACTACTTTATATACAGTTAACTAGTTTAGTCCACTGGTTCCCAACCTAGGGGTCGGGGCCCCTCCAAAGGGTCAGCAGATAAATCTGAGGGGTCGTGAGATGATTAATGGGAGAGTAAAGAAGAAAAAACAAAGTTCTGATACACAAATCTGTTTTCAGTTTTTGGACTTTTTCTCTAATCTTTGATTTTTGCTGAAATGTGACGTTTCTGAAGGTCTTATCAGTCTGCAGCAGCTGCTCCTCTGAATCCTGCAGGTTGTTGTTATTCAGGATCAACCTGCTGAGATCTACCTTCTACTCACTGTTACTGTTTACAAGAGGAAAGAAGAAGAAACAACGTTCTGATATCTTTGATTTTTGCTGAAATATTGGATCATTTGAACATTTCTTGAAATGAAAGCATGTGAGAAGTTTAGAGGGAAAAATCACTATTTGGTGGAGCTGTTAACAACTCATAGACATGTGAAATGTGACCCCGACTACACACTGCTTTTTGTAAGACGTCAAAAGACAAAAAGGTTGGAAACCACTGGTTTCATCTTTAACAATGTGTTGTATTTTAAAAGTTTGTTATATTATCCATTGTGTCTGAACCATAAATCTACTTTTCATTCATAAATACCTCATCAGTCATTAATAAATAGGTGATTAATCCTGTAATGGAGCTTTCAGAGAGCAGACAGAGTTTGTTTATGGACACTCAGAATCAGATTATATTCTGGTCCAAAGTTACATAAAACAGTAGAACAGCTGTCAGCCGTCATTTCAATGAATGTGAAGAATGCACTGACACATCCTCCACACTGTGTATATTTAAGTTTTTGTATATTCTGAGTCACTTTAGAAAATGTTTTCAGCTGACAGGAAGCCGTTCCAGGTGTTTTTACCGCCCTGAAATGTGAGAAATGGGTCAAATTTGACCTGAAAGTACGTAAATGTTATATTAATGTTAGCTTAGTGTTACTCAGAAAACCAGTCTTGACGTGTGTTGACCCAGTTTTAGTTATTTTTTTATTTTACTGTTGGGTTATTGACCCAAACTAAAGCTTGTTATAATCTAATCAACTGTTTTTTTTAATGATTGGTTATAATTTCTGCATCTTTCTCATCATTTTGTGTAAGTTTTTAGCCGAAGCTTGTTGCGTTTAACACTGATTCAGTTTAATAAGATGATTTTTGTGTGTATTATTATTATTATCAGTTTTTGATAAGATAAAGAGTCATTTAAATCAAACAACTCTGTCCAGTTGGCTTCTCTCCGTCCTCACAACTCACTTATAAAAGCAAAAACAAACATAATAATCAATCTAACATCTGTGAACTGTAAACATCCAGTTTTTTATTTACCTGACTCAGCGACCTGCGAGATGTCGACTCCCTGCTCGGCGGCCATGAAACCCAGAATAGAAAACACCACGAAACCAGCAAAGAAACTGGTTCCACTGTTGATGAGAGCCAAGACGAAGGCGTCTCTGCAGGACAGAAGAGAAACATCACATCACATCTTAAAGCTGCTCTATTAAATCTCTCAAAGAACTCCAGCAACAAAGGAAAATATTCATCCTGTTTCATGTGTTTGTATGTTTGAATATTAGAGCTGCATTATTATTCTGATAATAAATTACTTGTTTGAGTCATTTTTTTAAGGAAAAAAGTCCAAATTCTCTGATTGAAGCGTCTTAAATGTGAATATTTTCTGGTTTCTTTTGGTCTCTGTGACAGTAAACTGAATATATTTGGGTTGTTGTTGGGTTTTCCTCAAACTGAAGATGAAACCTAAGATGTATTATTTATTATATGTTTTATTTAAGATGTTTTATTTATTCCTGGTTGACATTTTTCACCATTTCCTGACATTTTGTGGACCAAACAACTAATCGATTAACTGATAGTGACAATAATCTTTAGTTATATATACAGTGCATATCAATATATATAATTAGAGAGTGTGTGTGTGTGTGTGTGTGTGTGTGTGTGTGTGTTTTCCTCATGTTGTGGGGACATGAATCCATTTGCAGTCACATTGTGGTTCCACATAACAAAATCATTAAGGTTAAATTAATTAAAACTCAATGTGACGTCCTCTGAAGTGACGTAAACATGACTCTGTGTGTGTGTGTGTGTGTGCGTGTGTGTGTGTGTGTGTCGTACTTGTAGCAGTCGTTGTTGAAGCGGTTGTAGCTCCCCAGAGCGGTCAGAGCGCCGAGCCCGATGGCGTAGGAGAAGAAGATCTGCGTGCCGGCGTCTATCCAAACCTGCGGGGTCACAGGTCAAAGGTCAACGCTCTCTCCCTCACAGATGCTGCGTTCGCTGCTCGGCTCGGAGCGCGGGACGTTTCGCTCGCTCGTTCACTGAATCTCTAATCTAACGTGTCAGACTTCCTGATTTATACTGTGAACATTTTACATGTTTTTATTGTAAATTTCTACTTTATTTCTATTCTGCTTTATATTATTTGTCATTAACTGACTTGTGAAACCAAATCATCAAACCTAAAGTTCAAGGTTCAAGGCAGAGTTTATAATATATAAAAAAGACAATAAAATGCAGGAAGTGTCGGGTGTTTCTGGCTCCACCAATCACACGCCTTCCTTTAACGAGGGTTAATGTTTAACAGGAAGTCACCTGAGCCTCCTGCAGCTTGGACCAGTTAGGTTTGATGTAGTACATGATGCCGTCGTAGGCTCCGGGAAGCGTGACTCCTCTGACCAGCAGGATGATGAGAACCACGTAGGGGAAGGTCGCCGTGAAGTACACGATCTGAAAAAACACACACACACACACACACGCAGAGACATGTTAGCGCTGTTCAGGTGACATTTATGAAACAGGAAGTTGTTTTTTGTCCGTTATTGTGGACGTGACGAAGAAAAAGCAGGTCCTTGAACGCCTCATCTGTGAGAAATCAGGTTAAGAAAAAAAAAAACAAACGAACGTGAACCTGATCTGATGAAACAGAGTAAAAAGAGACGCGGCCTGCTGAGTCTGTCAACACACACACACACACACACACACACTTACACACACACACACACTCTCTCTCACACACACACATTAAGGTCACACAGTTTCAGTTTCAGCACCATGGAGAGCTTCTGGCCCCAGGTGGAGGCGAGTTTCAGTCAAATCACAGCGGAGGACGTTTTTCTCCCAGAATCCAACACACCCTCAGGTTAACACACACACACACACACACACACACACACACACTCACACTAAGGTCTTTGAGGTCAGTATGAAGCATAAAACTATACAAATAATTTCACTGATGCGTTCAAAACTTGCCTCAAATTGTTCAGAATGTGAAGAAAAACACTTTAAGTTCCCTTACATAACGTTAATAATCATTTAATAAATGGTTTATAACACACTATAATGAAGTTATAAGGACATTTTGAGTGTTTATTAATGTGTTTTACTATATTGTCATTGACTATCTATAATTAGTGCGGGGCGTTCAGGAACTAAACTGAGCACACGGCGTTCAGGAACTAAAATAAACACGAGAGCGTTCAGACACTAAAATAAACGCGTGGCGTTCAGGAACTAAAATAGGCGTGTGGCGTTCAGGAACTTAATGCACGTACGGCGTCCAGAAATAAAATGAGTGAGTGGTGCGGTCATGAACTGGATGACTGTGGGACGTTCAGGAACCGAGAAGGAGAATTGTTATTTTCATCAACTTTGATTAATCGCCTGTAAACCGCGCGGGTTTTAAACATCAGATACGTGTTTAATTCAGATTAATGACAGGAGAGGTTTTCAGCTGGCAGTGATGAGTGAGCCTCTCTCTCTCTCTCTCTCTCTCTGTCTTGTGTCTCTGCCTCGCTCGCCCGCCCTGCTGTGACATGACGCTCAGCTTTCAGACTCCTGCTGCTGATCGACAACAAAAAACGGTTTCTGTTGGTACTGAAGAGGCGTGTGAACTGTTTGACTTGGACTGAGACCAGAAACACACACACACACACACACACACACACACACACACACACACACACACACACACACATCTATTATAAAACGTGTCATTGAGCCACACCACCACCGCCGCCGCCGCCGCCGCTGCTGCTGCTGCGTTGGCGGACATGTTCCTTCCTTTCATTATAAAAAAAAAAAAAAAAAAAAAAAGTTTGATCGTGTTAGTTTGTTTTAGAAACGGCTCCAAGAGTAATAACACCGTGACAAAATATTACATTTCGACACCTCTCCTGCGGCGCAGTTCAACAGATCACAACCTTTAGAGTCACTGTATAAAAGTCAGATCAACACCTCGATGAAACACGGAGATTCCTGACAGGACTGAACTTGTGTTAGACTTTATTAGTTTGACCTAAATAGAAGTCTGAAACCCCTGCGGTGGAAGAAGCACCATTATAGAAATATAAAATACTCAATTACAAGTAAAATCCTGCTTAAGTAAAATAAAGAAAGTGTAAGAACCTCTAAACTGTATTTAAGTACAACATTTGGTTAAACCTCCCCTTCTTACACACACACAAAGAGCTTTCTGGTCTTTGGTTAAAATGACATTTGAATAAAATTTCACTGTAAAATGTAAATTAAACCGCACATTCAAATGAGGCGCGGAGTTACGAGGTTTCCGTCCTGCAACGGTACAGTGTACACATACAGTACAACACGTGCAGATATGAGTATTTCTCTCTCTCGTCGGTGTCTCTCAGTCACGTCCCACTGCAGTCAAGCTGCCCTCCAGCCGGACGGCCAATCACATCCTGCCACCTCACAGCCCCCCCCCTCCCCTCGCCCACCACCTCCCAGCGTCCTCGTTGTCCCTCATCACCCCCCCCCCCCTCCCCTCCCCTCCCGCCTGCAGTCATGGCAACGCTTGGCCTGCCATGTGACAGCAGTGTGTACGAGTGTCATCGTCACAAGCCAGTGAAACACACACACACACACACACACACACACACACACACACACACTGAAGATTGTAGTTTTAAAGTAACAGTCCCGTCGTTTCATGAGCTTCAGAGTCGGATTGTTAGAATAAATAACATCCACATGTTTAGCGTAGCTTAGCACAAACACTGGAAGTAAAGGGAAACTGCTAGCCTTCCTCTAACAAAAGAGATTTAAAAAAAAAAAAAAACACTTTACAAAAAAACTGCACAGCTCGATTTGAGTTTTCTTTTCTTTTTTTTTTTTTTAATCGACATCCTGCAGCTGATCAATTAGCTGTCAGATGACCTCTGACCTTCAGCGGTGTTATGTAATTGCATGTAATGAGCCCAGCTGTCGGCTCGCTTCACAGATCGATGCGCAGCGCTGCACTGGCTGCAGGGTTTCTAACGTGCGGACGTCTGTCCTGCCACAGCGGCGTCGACTCCGAGCATCGCCGACCTGTTTGTCGGGACTCTCCTCCCATCTGGTCCCCACAAGGAAGCTAAGCTGGTTTTAATTTAATTTAATGTTAAGGCTGTTTTTTTTTTAAATTAAAACCAAACCTCATGTTGGAGGTTTTCTGCCTACATTAAAACAAACTTACTATATTTCAGTATTTATGATTATTTTGGCAACAGAGCGTTAAATTTGAAAATAAACACCAAGAAGAGTCTAATCTTTAGATTTATATATAACGTGTTCATATTCTTGTGTTAACAGGATTACGGGGACGCAGACCTCTCACACACTGACTTTGACTCTCCTCCCATCTGGTCCCCACAAGGAAACTAAGCTGGTTTTATTTTAATTTAATGTTAGGACTTGTTTTGTCTTTAAAAAAAAATAAAACAGACCCTCATTTTGGACGTCGACTCCCTCGATTAATGTACAATTAAGGCAGGCGGACAGATACCTGGATTATTTCTAGATTATTGTAGCGACAGAGCGTTCATTTTGAAAGTAAACACAACGACCAAAAAGACGAGAGTCTAATCTATCACATGTTTATATTCTTGTGTTAACAGGATTACGGGGACACACACCTGTTCACACACACGGACCTTATGGGGACTCAGCTCCCATCTGGTCCCCGCGAGGAAATACACGTCATTTTAATTTAATTTACAGTTAAGACTTGTTTTTTTTATTATTAAAACAGACCCTCATTTTGGAGTTTATGTACTATTTTCCATGATTTATGACACTTCTAATCTGTCACTGATTTGAAGGCAGAGTGACATCAGATCTTTTTTTTTAAAATATATAACTAGATTATTTTGGCAATTAAATTTGAAAATGAACAAAATGACCAAAAAGATGAGAGTCTAATCTATAGATTTATATCGAACATTTTAACAGGATTATGGGGACGCAGACTTCTCACACATGGACCTTACGGGGACTCTCCTCCCATCTGGTCCCTGCAAGGTCACAGTTTAGTTTTAGTTTTATTAAAGCTTTCACACCGAAGAAATTGATTATTTTTGATCATTAGGTCCTTGTAATGAGGTTTAATCTGTTTATGAAACCGTCTGACAGCTTTGGAAGTAGAAAGACACTGTTTCAGTTGTTTTGTAGTTGTTGCTGGGTTATTAATAAGACCAGACATAATTTAATCAGCAGTAATACGGAAGACCGAGCAGTGCAAAAATAAACTGAAACCAGCCTGGGAGTGTAGAAACAAGACGTGTATAACAATCTAAAACTGTGCAGCACACATCAGAAAATAGTCACCAAAATATAAAGTGTGTATAGCGTGTGTGTGTGTGTGTGTGTGTGTGTGTGTGTGTTACCTTTCCGGCGGATTTGACTCCCTTCCAGACGCAGAAATAAACCAGAACCCAGACGGTCACCAGACACAACATGAGCTCCCAGTTCATCTCTCCGGGTTGATCCAGACCAGCTGAGATGTTCAGCACCTTGTTCCTGCACAAAGAGAGACAAGAAGAAGTTTAGGACTTCAGGAATGATGTTCAGATGAATCAGCTCCATGTCTGTGCGTTAGGAGCTGGAGTCGAGGCGTGGTTAGCGTAGCTTAGCATAAAGTCTGGAAGCAGCTAACCTCATATCTGGTTGTATATGTTTCTTGTTATATGAGCCATTTTTTATGTTCTTGTCTTCCAGGTCTGTAGATCTTTTTACTGTTTCTTTGTCCTTAAGTGTTATTTTATCTGCTCATATCTTATCTGTGTTTTTAATTTAACTTCATCTTATTATTCTGTTTTATGTTTTTCCATATGTTGAGCACTTTGTGTTGCATTTTATAAATAGAAACTGCATAACAGCCAATCAGGAAACAGCTCAGCCAACTTTTTGAAGAACAACATTCACTTTACGATTCTAGCTCAAAAACCGTACTCCAATAAATTAAACAAAAACAACAACCTTTGCTTGACTGCAAGCGTCCCGTAAGTTACGTATGGTTCTTCTTTGTTTACGTTAAACTAATGTTGTGAGCTAAGTTAGCTAACGTTAATGAACAAAACATTGGTTACGTTTAATCTGTTCACAGCCGGTCACGTAGCTTTTAGCCATAAATTAGCAAAGGTGAACCATTGATTCAAACTGGTCTTAAAACAAAGCGTCTCTGAGACACACATAGTTAAATTCTTAATTCGTGTTACGGTTGTTCATCAAGGCTAACATATTCAGAAAACACTCGTCAGATGAAACCATTAAAACAAAAATGGTTCTACATCTTTAGCCTCATGGAAAATATTCAAACTTCTTTGTAAATCATCAATAAAAGACAGTTTTCAGTTCTTTCAGAAAATCCCTCCTCAACCTAGCCGCTGAAAGAAACGAATACCGACCTGCCTAGTTACGGTTGCTAAGCTATGATTGGATAATCACTGTTTAGAGGAGGAGTTCAGGGAACATCCGTCATGAGAACAACAGCCGCTGCTGCAAATTTCACTAACACTCTCCTCTTATAATCATCTCTCCTGGTTCCTCTCCTCAGACCCCTCAGAGGCCAAACGCTGCTGACCTCACTCTAAATTGAAATACTAATGAGCTCTGTCTCCTAATGAGCCCTTTCACCCCGTTAACTGCTCATTGGTTTAATAGCCTGCCATGACAACACACAGCCTGTAAAAGGACATCCTGTTCAGAGCTATTACTGCTGACTGTGATTGGCTTAGAAACATGTCAGTCAAGACAAACACATCCCCAAATATAGACGTACAGCCTTCTTTAAGCCTCAGTATTGTACAGACAAAGTAAAATTAACTACTGAGGGCTCTAGTGGCTGTTAGAGGAACTGCAGCTTCAAACAGAGGCTGTACTCTGAGCTTGATGAAGTTAAAGTATTGCAGTAAGAGTACATAAGTATTATGAGCTTGATGTACACACATTTGGTGACTGCAGTTTGTCAGAGATCAGCTGTGCTTCTCTGGCCTCAGCTCTGAAGTCCAACCCCTCCCATCTGAGAGAGCTGGATCTGAGTGGAAACAAGCTGCAGGATTCAGGAGTGAAGCTGCTGTGTGCATGTTACTGTTGTAGCTGCTGGAGGTGGAGCTAGTTTACACTACTTTATATACAGTTAGCTAGTTTAGTCCACTGGTTCCCAACCTAAGGGTCGGGGCCCCTCCAAAGGGTCAGCAGATAAATCTGAGGGGTCATGAGATGATTAATGGGAGAGGAAAGAAGAAAAAACAAAGTTCTGACACACAAATCTGTTTTCAGTTTTGGACTTTTTCTCTAATCTTTGATTTTTGCTGAAATGTGTGTGTGTTTCTGAAGGTCTTATCAGTCTGCAGCAGCTGCTCCTCTGAATCCTGCAGGTTGTTGTTATTCAAGATCAACCTGCTGAGATCTACCTTCTACTCACTGTTACTGTTTACAAGAGGAAAGAAGGTTTCATCTTTAACAATGTGTTGTATTTTAAAAGCTTGTTATATTATCCATTGTGTCAAATCTTCATGTGAAAAGTAACTAACATGCATCACATGGAAAGTAAAGTACAGTACAAAAACCTCTAAACTGTAATACAGTGCTGGATAAACCTTCTCTTCACATATCCGTTCTCACCCACGTACAAATAATTTTCAGGCTTCAATGCTGAGAAAAGATTCCTATGATTCATAACAAAAAACGTTTGAATGAGTCTTCACTGTTTATGTAAATTAATCTACACAAACACACACACAGTGTAAGTGATTTATCTGCAGGAAAAATCTAAACCACGGTGGCACATATTCAAACACAATCTGTCTAGATAAACAACTGCAAAATTAGATCAGGATGTCAATGAATCATCTTGTGATTCACAACACACCGAGCCGAGAGTCAAGTCTTTACTTGTGATCTGGCGAGCTGTGTGTCAGTCCCACACTACGTGCCAACCGTTCACAGTATGATCTTACAGTTAGTTAACAAGGAATCAACCCACTTTTATTGTTTAATACAACAGTTCAACTCTGAAACCTGCATTCGTTTAGCAGTTTTCAGCAGCAACACTGACATATCATCACCATCTCCATTATTCTTTTGGCTTCTGTTTCTGCTCTCCACCAACTCCTGAGGGAAATATCTGGCTCTTTAAGCCGCTCAACTCTCCGCTGAGAGTGAACAAAAACAGTAAAGTTACAGCCGGACAGATAAACAATGAGCTGAAACTCACTATAAAGCTGCATATATAGTGAACAGTGGATATTGTTGCTGTCTTGTTGTCTTTCATCTGTAATTTTTCAACCTTCCCTTCGTTGGTTTCAGAATATCTCTCTTCATACTGCAGTTTGAAACACTGCTTCGTGGCGCAATTATGTGTTTTCCTGATAAACAAATACACGAAACTAAATATGCTGTGACAACAAGTGTGCAGACAGACTAACAGGAAACAGTCAGGTGTCAAAAATGACAAAAATAAAGAAACAGGAACCTTGATGAGTAGCACAGAAGTCATCTGGATGAACTGTTTCTGTGTAAATGTGGCACAAGCAGATGTCAAGAATGTTATTTCAGTGCATCTGTAGCAACTGCTTTGAATTAAACCCACAAAACATCTAACTATTACACATTTTATGACCTAGAATTAAAGGAAAGGCCTTTTTTTCTTATTGTCAACAAACCCTATGTGCAGTTAAACCTCAGTCTGTAACTCTCAGCTCCAAACTCATCGGTTCCTACTGAAAATATTTACAAATATATTGTTTTATTGTTAATAAAGGCCTAAAAACAGCCAGTCAAAGTAGTTTTTTAACAAACAAACAAACAGGAAATAGTGCAGCTTTGCCGGGGACTACTTTCAGTAGCGGATGGATCTGAATGTGCTGCATGTTTGGTTTGTTTGGAGTCAAAATAAATGAAGCATGAAGGTTCCTGAAGGTTCAAATGCAGGTTAAGTTTATAAAAACATCCCAGATGGAAAAGTTCCTTCAGTTAAAAAGCCCCAATAAATATATGTATATGTATATATGTATATACTTTAGCATTATGATTTAACTAACTAATTAATAATCATCTGACTCTGGGTAATAAGTTGTGTGAAACTGTTATTTCTTCCCGTCATGCTTCGTTGCTGCCACGTGGATTGTGTTGATGTTTTGGGTTTTTGTAGCTGTGGAGAACTCAGCGGGTCAGTTAGCTGAAAACACAGCAGCATATTTCAGAGAGGATAAAGAGATTTACACCGTCAGGAGGAGGTTAAGCTGCTGCTACAATAAAACATGATCTGCAACAATAACAAAGCGAACATTAACAACAACAACAAAGCTCACATGTTCTCCAGCTTTTTCTTTTTCTTTTTTTTTTTTTTTAAACCCCAACCATCGTCAGACTAATGAGGGAAAAACGCTGACAGACGAATTAAAAACAAGGAAATAATTACAGAAAACTTGCTGAACAAACTCTCAGGAAGATTCTACAAGCAAGAAAATTATCGCCGGGAGCAGATTATATAATATCAGCCAGACAGCAGCGAGGCGTTCAGGAACTTAAACTATCGTAGAAAGTTCAGGAACTAAAACTATCGTAGGGCATTCAAGAACTAAAAGTATTTTGGGGTGTTCGGGAACCTAAACTATCGTGTGGCGTTCAGGAACTTAAAGTATTGTGTGGCGTTCAGACACTTAAAGTATTGTGGGGCATTCAGGAACTTTAGGTATCGTGGGGTGTTCAGTAACCTAAAGTATGGTGGGGTGTTCAGTAACTTAAAGTATTGTGGGGTGTTCAGGAACTAAAACCATTGTGGGGCGTTCAGGAACTTTAGGTATCGTGGGGTGTTCAGTAACCTAAAGTATGGTGGGGTGTTCAGGAACTAAAACCATTGTGGGGCGTTCAGGAACAGCTAAACAATGGGCAGAAACTGACTATAAAGGTACGTGTAGCTAATAGCAGATATTGTTGACGACTTTATGGCTTCATGTTTGGGAAATAAAACAATCGTGGGGCGTTCAGGAACTAAAACTATCACGAGGCGTTCAGGAACAGCTAAACAATGAGCCGAACCTCATTATAAAGCTACACGTAGCAAACAGCGGACACTGTTGACGACTTTATGGCTTCACGTTCGGAAACTAAAACAATCGTGGGGCGTTCAGGAACCAAAACAAGCACGGAGAGACAACAGGTTTTTATTTTAACGTTGACCAATAGGAGCACAGAGCGCTACTTCATGTGTTAACATGGAGAAGAGAGGAGAGGAGCGATGATGTCAGCGCTCAGCCGTTATCTGAACTTTAACTGGTCGTGCAGTGTGTCACGTCTCCGAGCCAATCGCAGCAGGAATTTATGACTCTCTGATCGACTCACCTGACATCATCATCTATTAACTTCTTTTATGAGCAGTTTACTTTTTGTTTGTTTGTTTTTGTGTCCCTGAGTTTTATTGTTTTACAGTTTTGTTGTGTGAATCTGTGTTTTCGTTTGTTGTTTTTTCTGCCGAACACGTAGAAAAACATTATTTAATGACAAACAAACAATCCATAGAGCCTAAACTTTAAGTCAACATAAGACCAGAACTCACTCCCAGAACTCGATGACGGGCGACCGGGCGTCCGCCATCTCGGCGCAGGTCATGTTGCCGCTGATGGTGAGGTTGGCGAGGCTGGCGTTGTTGCAGTCCGGGTGACGGAAGATCTCGATGCAGTTGGGCGTGTTCCACTCGTTGTCACAGGACGACCACGGGAGGACGGAGTTGAAGGACTTGATCAGGTAGTAGAAGCCCCACGCCAACACCATGATGTAGTAGGTGTTACAGAAGAACACGATGACCATGGAGGCGTAACCGAGACCTGAAGACCAGCGAGGGGGGGAAAACAAAAGTCATTTATTAACAAACTGACCAATGACAGACGCTGATTAACTCATCAATTACGAAACATAATCGTCACAAAGGCAGCTGCTGAGTGCATGAAGTCCCGTTTATTTGACAAGCTGTAAATCTGCATTACTGCGTTTACGAGCCGCAGTAACATCCAAGTCTGACCGACCCTGAACTAAACTGAACCCTTGTAAAGCGAAGGAGTCCCACCTGTCAGCGTCACATGTCCCGCTACTGTTAAACCACAATAAAGTTTGAACTCCAGAGACAGAGGCCGCGTCCGCACTGATTATTTACAGTCAATGCTACTTAATAATCTTTGATTTTTGCTGAAATGTGACGTTTCTGAAGGTCTTATCAGTCTGCAGCAGCTGCTCCTCTGAATCCTGCAGGTTGTTGTTATTCAGGATCAACCTGCTGAGATCTACCTTCTACTCACTGTTACTGTTTATAAGAGGAAAGAAGAAGAAACAACGTTCTGATATCTTTGATTTTTGCTGAAATATTGGATCATTTGAACATTTATTGAAATGAAAGCATGTGAGAAGTTTAGAGGGAAAAATCACTATTTGGTGGAGCTGTTAACAACTCATAGACATGTGAAATGTGACCCCGACTACACACTGCTTTTTGTAAGACGTCAAAAGACAAAAAGGTTGGAAACCACTGGTTTCATCTTTAACAATGTGTTGTATTTTAAAAGCTTGTTATATTATCCATTGTGTCAAATCTTCATGTGAAAAGTAACTAAAGCTGTCAAATAAATGTAGTGGAGTAGAAAGTACAATATTTCCCTCTGAAATGTAGAAAGTAGCATCACTTGGAAATACTCAGGTAAGGTACAAGTAAACATATTTAGATGATTTCCACCACTGGTTTTCATTGAAAAACCAAAAAAAGAGAGAAAAATGTCTTTTCAAACTTAGCACAGAGGCTCTTTAACGTCTTTCTTTGAGTTTGATTGAGAGTTTAAGTGGAAACTTCTAGAAGAAAGAAAACTTCATTCAAAACCCTTTTTATTTGCAGTAAGTTAATAACTAATAATCCAGCTTTGGAGCCGAGATTTACTCAGTAAAGTTTAAAGGACAACATGACAGTGTGACATGTTGTTCCCTGCAGTATGTTTAGATAAAGTTCAAAGGTTCAGTTTATTCATCTATACGAGCATGAAAATACAAAACTAATGTTCTGATCACCAGAAAAATTAACCTACATATAAAACTTTATTCCATAGAAGCATCCAAACAAAGTAAAACAGATTAAACTACATGTTAATTCAGCATTTCTAGCATTTTCAGGAGGCTTTAATGGACTCCATTTCCCATAATGCCGCTGCTTTCAGGCCTGATTTCTGTCAAATGTACTGTGAGTATTCTTTCTCTCCAGAGGACGAACCCTTTAGATGTTAACGCCTTTTCCTCCAGCGCTGGTACGACTCTAACAATGATAACAATGATGATAACATCTATCTATACATCTATCTGAGGTTGTTGACTGATGGCGGGTGCGTGGACGTAAAGGAAGGTGGAGCTCAGTTTAAAGGTTTAAAGGTCAAAGGAAGGTCTGCGTAGTAAACGGAGCTAAAAATACAATTAATAAGAGTCATGTGGTCACCTGTAAAGATCAAACAGCTGATAAACCGTGTGTGTGTGTGTGTGTGTGTGTGCAGAGCTAACAACGATATAAAGGAATCGGCCGGCATGAAAGAGATTTATTCATCATTGTGTGTGTGTGTGTGTGTGTGTTCATGTGTGTGTGTGTGTGTGTGTGTGCGGTAGTTTTCCCAGCAGGCGTGTCTGCAGGCACGTACAGCAGGATCACAGATTATCACCTCCAGATAAACCTCAGCGGAGAGCCCAATGTGTGTGTTTGCAGACTGACGTGTCCACTCAAACTCACCTAAACTGCTTACTGCATGGATTTATGTCTGTTGCCACGGCAACGCGCCCTCGCCTTGCCACGTGAAAGGGGTTTTTTTTTTTTCTCCTCACATGTCGGCGAAAAAGCGTCAGACTGTTCAGTGCGTTTTTTTTTTAATCTTTATCTGAACATATTGTTAAAATATCGAATCCTGATTTTCATCTTTTAATTTTTTTTCTTTTAAAGATAAAAAAAAAAGAGAAGATTTTATCGGCTCCGTTTGAAGCCGAGTTTCCTCAGATTGTCTGCGTTTATCGAGCCGCTGGACTTTAAATGAGAGATAAAAGTAGGAATTCTTCGCTTTCACTCACAAACTTGAGACTAAACTCAGTTATGAGTGTAAAATGAAGTTAAAGGTGCAGTTTGTAGAATTTAGTGGCGTCTGGCAGAACAGACTTGATTAATAAGTGTGTTTTAATTAGTGTTTAATCACCTGACAATAAGAATCTTTGTGTTTTTATATCTACAGATCTTCCTCGTAAGTTCGGTCGAGGAGTTTTCAGTCGGTTGTGATCTTCACCCTCTGCTGACAGACGCCACTAAATCCTGCAGACTCGCTCCTTTAACTGTCGCCGAGGCGTCACAACGAGAGCGGCGTCTGAAATATTCGACTGTATCTCATAAAAAAAAAAAACCAGCTCTGAATGAAGCCGATGAAGGACGAGGGGCGTTCCGGCCTGATGTGGTGAAGGATTTATCCACAGACACTTTTACACAGAGAGACTACAAATATAAAGGAAATAAGTGTTTGTTTTTAATTATAGAAACTTCCTTTAATCCCCTTTTGGACTTACAGTCTTTTTACGACGGGGTTGCCTGCAGGGTTCAGGACTGAGTTCACACCTTCTAAACTCTGAAACACAGCTGGAGAGGAGCGCTCTGAAGACTCATTACTGAACCACGCAGCCAGCCATGAATAAACTGGTTTATGCTCTTAATAAAACGCTGATGTGCCCAAACAAAGCAGAATGTTTACTTCACCTTTGAAGAGCGGAGCGATGTTCCAGACGTTGATGCTTCCCGCCTTCATGAACTGACCCAGAGCGATCTCCAGGAAGAAGATGGGGATCCCTCCCACGAACACGATCAGCAGGTAGGGGATGAGGAAGACGCCTGCAGGAGGAGGAAGAGGAAGAGACGGGTTTAACACACCTGAGATGTGACGTTCGAGAACACTGGGACGTTTAATAACTGAGAAGGAGCTCAAGCCTGATGGGAGGAGAAACAAAGCAATGATTCGCTGCAGCAATTAATCAATTAGTTGCCAGGTAACAGAATAATCACCAGCTGTTGTGATGATTGATTGATTCCTGTGGTTTTAGCTTCTTAAATGTGAATATTTTCTGGTCCAATGTGACATTAAACTGAAAATCTTTGAGTTGTGGACAAAACGAGACATTTGAGGACTTTTTTTTTTACATTTTTACATTAATTTATGATGAAATTAATCGTTAGTCGAAGCCTTAATTCACACTGTCCACTGTTCAGCGTGTAGTCACACATTTAAAACGCTTAAAGCTTGAAACCGGACACAAACAAACACTGCGAGGTTCATTTTAAACGAACTGGATCAGCTGTAAAAGTTTTAGAAACGAATAACAATATCTGTGTATGTTTGCTGGGAGACGTCGTCGCTGCTCGTAAACCAACAGAACTCACAGATCGACTCGTCAAACATTAAACCTTTTAACCATTTAACCGATGACAAACACGACGCTCCTGAGGGAAATATCCGGCTCTGTAGCTGCTAAATGCTACCAGCTAGTCTACAGCTAACCGTCTCTGTGAGCAGGTTAGTGTACGGCGGCTGAAAGCGACGCCATGAGAGCCGCTGAGAGTGAACCAGAGCAGCCGGACAGGACCAGACAAACGACGAGGCTGAAACTCGACTATGAAGCTCCGTGAAGCTGCAGAGGAGCTGCTAGCTGCCAGATGAGACTTATAGAGAATAAAGATAAAGATCAGAGCTGCTTTAACCTCCCTCGCTGAAAAAAAAACCCTGCCGTCATGATGAAAGCATCAGTCACAGCCGACGGCCGCTCGAAGCAACACGACTGTCCCGCAAGAAACAGAAAACAGCTGACAGGAAGGAGAAAGAAGATAAAGTCCAGAAGAGTTTAAGTCTGATTATCAGACTGTAGAAGTGGACTCTCAGACGCCACCTGAACCGTTTCTCTGTTTTTATTTCATGCGTTCACATATTTAAACCTGCACATGTTCTTATTGTCTCAGTGTGACTGCAGAGAAGGGATCTGTGTTTTTTTTGGGGGGAAGCAACCAGCAGGAATGTGATTGTGAAACATTAAAAAGGCGGTTTGGTCCTTTAAACGCCGCCCGCGCGCTGCCGCCTGTCTTTAATAAGTCAAACCAGCGACTCTGGTTGTAATTTAGGTCTCATGTTTATTTCAGCAGCAGCATCGCGACGGGAGCTTTATGTAACCGAGCAGGAAGGAAGAGAAGCTCCATCTCTCCGTCGGTCTCGTCCTTTATCTCTCCATCAAACCCTCTCTACGAACGAAGGACGAAGGACGAAGGAAAGTCACTTCCTGTGTGTTCATATTCAGGAATGAATGAAGGGAAGAAGACACTCTGTTTCTGTCTCTGTTCGTCTCAGAATCAAACGTTTGGAGGATGAAAAACGAAGAAAAGGAAGCAAGAAAATGTGGAAATGCTCCTTTAAATGTTTATTTAATTCACACTGGTTGTAAATGTGTGTGTGTGTGTGTGTGTGTGTGTGTGTGTGTGTGTGTGTGTGTGTGTGTGTGTGTGTGACACGATGATGAGCGCTGAGCTGAACAAGCTGTCGGCAGCAGCGGAGGAGCAGAAATCTGACACCAAAATCCACAGACAGTAATTTAATCATTACAGATAAGTGCAAACAAACAGCCTGAAGGTGTCGCATGTTGTTATTAACAGAACATAAAGTCATCAGAGCTGCCAGTTATTCTGATTATTGATAAATTATTAGTTTCTTTAAGTCCTCGGTGATGGTAAACTGAATATTTCTGAGGGTTTG
>CM055841.1:33425058-33502652 GCA_029490765.1 Euthynnus affinis | reverse complement strand
GCTAACACGTTGGGGTTTTTTTTTTCCGCTCAGAGTTGAAAAGTGAGATGACAGAGAGAAACAGAAATAGAGTCGCGGCGGCTGCAGTTAGCGCGCTAAGCTGCGGCGCTACAGTTAGCTAGCTAAGCTGGCTAATCCGGGGGTAAGTCACTGGGCTAAGTAGTGACAGGCGGAGGGACTGATAGCAGGGCTAATGACACAGCAGCAGCAGCGTCACGGATGTTTCATGCGTCTATCACCATCACTTCCAACGAAACAGCACTAATGATTATTATTATAATAATTAGGGAACTCCCAGCACATTAATACCAATCATCTGCTGATAACTAATCTATATTATACCTTATATTTACATATATAGATATAAAGATAGCAGCTGCAGCCTCCTGAACTTTGTGCTCATCTTCACTCATCACATCTCATCTGAGTGAACTTTCAACTTCCTTCACACCGAACGGCAGACGTCTTCTCGTTCTGTCTTTAAAACGCAGGAAGACGTGGTTTTTTCTGTGACCTACTTCCCTCCCAGATGACCTTTGGTTCAGTGCAGACACGTTAAAAAAAACCACACACACACACACACAGTGACTACAGAGGAGTTTCAGTTTGTGATGAAGTGACTCACAGAGCTGCTGCTGTCGATGCTGTTGCTAAATATCTACTACACTTCCAAACATGAAAGTGTAAACGTTGTATTTGCAGTTCCATTAAGATCATTTCTCTCATGTTGATGCATCAGTGAGGTGTTTCTACTTCACACTGCAGACTTTTAAAGCTGTTCAGCAGATGTCAGTTTTCATGAAAATGATGTGAAAGTAATGAAACCACAGCAGCTGATGAGTCATTTCAGAGCTTCAACCGGCGAGATCGCTTTCATCATCGATCAGTCTGCTGATTGTTTTCAGTTGGAATTAATCGTAACAGTTTATAAATGATAAATGTTTTAGTCTTGATGCTTTTAATTGTTATCTGTGATGTCAACTAGTTTGTTTGTTTCATTTTTTTGAAGGACAGCAAATAAACTTTTAATTCCACTTCTTAGAAAATTTCATCAACAACCTAAAAGATATTCAGTTTACACTTATATAAAAGAGAATAGCAGAGTATCTTCACACTGGAGAAGCTCATTTTGTCCTTTTTTTAACCTGATAAATTGCTAAAACAAACCATAAATCAAACATTATTCCAGCAGCTCTTCATAACACGACCTGCTTCACAGAGTGACGAAGCCGACAAACATCCAGCAAACCTGCTATCACTCACTCAACAACATAAACTAAAAAGAAATGAAGGCTCAGGAGGCTGAAACATCATTTTTTCCAGCTCTCTGTCGGTCTGGCTGCCAAAAAAACAAAAAAAAAAAAAACCCTCTGAGCGACCTGAGCCAGAGACTTCCTGCCAAATGCTAACTTAGCTTAGCTAAATCTATCCGCCTCTGGCAGGTCGACTGGCCCACATACGCACCTGTATTATCTCACCTGTGCTAAACATGACTCAGCACCTCCTCACTGCTGCGGTTAATGAACTCCAAACTCTGAACCTCCTCCTGGTTTATTATTATTATTATTATTATTAGATCATCAAAGGCTAAATGTGGAGGTTACGCCGGCACTAGTCAGAGGAAACATCTGATTTAAGTTATGATGACTTTAAACAATCTCAGCGGTGATGAAGGACTGTGTTTGTGGTCTACATCGTCGTAAACAGACTCATTAATGTATCTTGTTTCAGCTTCAGTACAGTCAGATAAAAATCATAAAAACTGTTTGTTGTTGAAGTTCGAAGCAGCCGGAGAAACCTTTAGGTGGCGGAGGACGTGTTCGGATCCTTCAGTTTAAGCTGCTGCTGAATCAAACTGCTGAGATCAACCTGAACTCAAAGACCTTTTCCAGGAACCCTGGAGTCCCCCAACGATCCACAGAAACCCTTCAAAGACAACTGGAAACTCTTCTACTACCACTGTATCATTGTCCATCCTCTGTAAAAACCCATCTGGTACGTCTTCCAGGACCCCTGAAACACTTCAAGGACCTTTGGAAGCTCTTCAAGGGTCAGTGAAACCCTACCGAAGACCCCATCGAACCTCCTCTACCTCTGAAGCGCCTCAAAAACCCTTAGAAGCTCCTCAAGGATCACTAGAGCTTCTCAATGATAGTTCTATTTAGGGGTTCCAGGATCAGAAAGGCTCTTAAAAACTCTTCAAGGAGACCTGGAATATTTTCAAGGACACATAAGAACCTCTCACACCTCTTCCAGGACACTGATACCTCGTCAAGGAACACTAGAACCTCCTAAAGTGACCGCTGGAACGTTCTCAAGGACTCTCGAAGTATTTCAACCCTAAACACAAATTAACCAGAAAATCCTGGTTCCTGATTGGCTGGCAGGTGGACCAGGTTCCTCTGGCGGCTCACATCAAGTGACGCTCGCCTTCAAGGCAACGAGTGGAAAGACGGCCTCGCATCTACCTTCCCGTCTGCAAACAAACCAACGTCTGCCTGGTACGACGAAACCAGACCAGGCAGTGATGGTGACAGTGATCACTGTCCAGACTCTCTGGTCTGGTTTGTGGTTCTGCGATGGTCTGATGACTCTGCTGGTGCGTTCAGGAAACACCTGAAAGCCTCAACACATGAGTTCCTTCAACCTCTCAGCACGGTTGGTTGTTGCTCTTCTTTCTTGTTATTTATGGTATTTATTGTGCTGTTGTCTACTTCCAGTCATTTCTTACTTTACTTCTGTCTGGAACTCTTTCTCTTTGTACCTGATCAGCTACCTGAGAGCCTTTGCTTTGCTTCAAAGTCACTTCCAATAAAACCGTCACTGAAACCCTCCCAGCTGAACCTCCTTTACCGCTGAAACCCCCTTCAGCGACCTCCGGAAGCTCTTCAAGGCCTTGTTGAAAGTCCTCAAGAACTCCTGGAATATTTTTAAAGGACCAATAAACCCTCCTGAACGACCCCTGCCACCTCTCCTAGGACACTGATACCTTCTAAGCGACCTCTGAACACTCACAACGACCTCTCACGCCTCCTCAAATAACAGAATGTAAGATTTTAAACGAAAAGCACCCTTGGAAGTTCTTCAAGGGCCGCTGTATCCTCTTCCATCCATCTAGAAAATATCTTCTAGGATCCCTGAAACCTTTAAACGACCTTTGGAAACTCTTCAACAGTCGCTGAAACCCTCCCGACTGAACCTCCTCTACCGCTGAAACCCCTCTGTGACCTCCGGAAGCTCTTCAAGGACCTGTTGAAAGCCCTCAAGAACTCCTGGAATATTTTTAAAGGACCGGTAAGCCCTCCTGAACGACCCCTGCCACCTCCTCTATGACACCGATACCTCCTCTGACAGCGACCTCTCACACCTCCTCAAAGGATTCCCCCCAAAAATACTCCTAAACCTAGACTAAATTAACCTCGGCAACAGGACATCCCGGCTTCTGATTGGCTGTCAGGTGGACCAGGGTCTGCGGGACATCCTCAGGGGAAGGAGGAGCAGGAGGAGGAGGAGGAGGGGGAGGAGGAGCAGTGAGGTCTGTCAACAGGATTAAAAGATTACAGGCCACTCCTGTTAATCTCTCGTCCACGTGGTGCGAGGGATGATGATGTCACACTTGGCAGCCACACACACACACACACACACACACACACACACTAACAATAGCTCTGACTAATGACCCACCGCCAGCCCTGACCTCTGACCCCTGACCCCTCGGCGGCAGTTCATCGCCATGGAGACGCTCAGCATTAGCACACGGAGCAGCTGAAGGGAAATCGGGGAGGAAATGGTTTTAAAACCTCATGTTTTTTCAGGTAACCGTAGCAACGGGACAGACGCTCCGGGCTCTGTTAGCAGTCAGCTGACAGGTTATATTGATTAGAAGTTGATGTTTATGAAAAGGAGGGTGGGGTTTGATCTCCTGCGCCCCCGTAAAAAACGTGTAAATATAAAGTGTGTAATATAATTGTGAGCAGAGACTCACCGGCGCTGGCGTGCCGCAGGAAGCAGATGTTCTGTGTTACATCTTTTTGTTGTCAGAGAAGTTCAAATGATTTTGGCCCCGGTTAGTATCGGGTATTAATGATATCTTCTTACGTGCCAATTTTCCAGTTGTTTTTTTTTTTTTTTTGTGTGTGTGGTTCGTCTGCTGCGCCAGAAATCTGAAACATTACGTTCATTTCCTACAAAAAAACCCCAAAAACAAACCAAACATCTTCTCACACTGGGATGTCTCTCATATGTGAATCCTGATGAACTGGAACTGCTTTCCAGTAAGTGATTATTAGCTGGAGGGGATGATTCTGATCTGTTAAACATGAAGGAAGCAGCTGTTGTCCTCAAAAAAAGAGAAGAAGAAGAAGTGTTTGAAATAAAATCCTGGACAACCACTGAGTGAACTGAAATCTCTTCATGCAGCCGCTCAGTTCAGCCTCTGTCTCAAACAGGAAGTTGTTTTTGTTTTTTTTTTAAGCTCCTGTCTCTTTAAAAAGGTGAACGACACACCTTAGCAACCGCCTTAGCAACCGAGGCTACAGAACAGGTGGCCGTTATACGTGTCGTCAGCGAAAGGTAGGAAAACATACCAGCGCTAATGAAGCGTTCAGGGCAGGTTTTAAGCCCCGAGTTTAGACTTGCAGGCAGCGTTTTCATCACATGACATCAGAATAAAGCTGAATGTGTCCCTTTAACTTACATAATATAATTACACTATTGATTAGCAGCGAGGGGTTGATGGACTTATTTTGTCGGCGCAGTCTGATGGCGGTGAACGAGACGTTGCTTTTGTGAGGGGGGGGCAGAGGGGTCAAAGGTGAAGCTGACCCTCTCCTTCAGTCTGCAGGTGTCTGACTGCTGAAATGAATGAACAAGCTGCTGTTGTGACGCAGCTCTGAAACCAGTCTGCACACGGCCCCAGCGTGTCATGTGACGGACACACACACGCACACACACACACACACACACACACACACACACACACACACACACACACACACACACACACACACACACACGCAGAGTTTTGAATGCAGAGCCGTCAGACTGTGTGTGTCATTATGTTATCATGTCAATAAAACCCTCTCAACGGGAGAGAAAGAAGATAACACACACACACACACACACACACATTATCACATGACCTGTATTTCTTACATACAACTTAAACCGACTCTGCAGCCTTAACTGCACTTTGAAGACAAAATGTTCTCAGTTCAGTTGTTAAAAGGTCTAAAACTCTAAAAGTGAACCTCACAAAGATAGGAGGAAAACACACACACACACACACACACACACACACACACACACACACACACACACACACACACACACACACACACACAGAGTGTATTATAGCGTGGTTGCCCAAGGACATCACTGATCTCTGAAAGATGAACACTGAGCTGCAGGTCACTTTATAATCAGTGAAGCAGAGAACGAGCTTCTCTGTGTGTGTGTGTGTGTGTGTGTGTGTGTTACAGTCAACCCACCAAGGACAGGCCAGAACACACACACACACTCTCTCTCTCTGCAGGATAATAAATCAGAGCGACTGTGTGGAGAGGAGAGAGGAGGGAGTGGAGGATGGAGCGGGACAGAAGACGAACAAGAAAAAAGAACAAAAAGGAAAAAACATGACGGACGGAGAGAAAAAAGGATAAAAAGGATAAAAGTAAATAAATAAAAGTGAGTGTTTGATGAGAGTGAGAGTGTGGACGGAGGGATGCTGCAGCAGAGGAATGAACAGGTAGAGAAGCAGCAGCAGGTCGACACCATAAATCCTCCATACAAGGAAATTATTAACCATCACATCACAGCCTGACGGACGGACGGCGAGTCTCCTGCAGCCTCTCTGCAACAAACTGCCAGACCAGACACTTCCTGTTCATCCTTATTATTATTATTGTTATTATTCATGTGTGTGTTTGCTTTAAAGCGATAAAACTGTATGAAAAGTCCTTTAATATACAATTAAAAGGGACTTGACTAGAGGTTAAAGGTCATGCCCTCTCATTAAACCGCTTCCGATGTGGCGAGCAGAGACTCGAGGCCCCCGCTGGTGCGTTCAAGGACGCTCCGACAGCTGAGCTTCAGGAGTCAGCTGATGCACAACAACGCCTTGATTAATTTATAAAAAAAAGAAAAAAAAAAAGCCCCATAAAGTTGTCTTATAGATGTTAAATCAGGAGAAGATTTCAGGAATAAAGTTGTAAATATGATGAGATTTTAATATCGTGTGTGTGTGAAAGATTCAAGATTTAATACTTTATCTCCACTCATGAGGCGCATAATAAACTAAACACAGCACAGGTCAAACCCAGCCCATAAAAGCATAAAACAATAATAATAAAACCCCCCAAAAAACACATCAGAAGGTTCAGTGGATCAAACACGAGACGAGCAACAACATCAACGACCCGCTGGATAGATAAAGTACGTCGAGTGCATTAGAAACATTTGCCCTATTGCACAATTAGCTAAAGCTGCCGAGCGGCCCGCTGCGCTGCTATGTTTGGAGTGAGAGGGAGTCTCACAGTTTCAGGACGTGTGTGTGTGTGTGTGTGTGTGTGTGTGTGTGTGTGTGTGTGTGTGTGTGAGCAGCGGATCTTGTTATCAGATAAACTGAAACCAGTTATATGATGCTTGACGTGTTTTTGAAGCAGCAGCAGCTGGAGTTCAGCTTGACATCAGAGAGTGATTAAAGCTCAGCTCCCCCTCCCTCCTCGCCCTCCTCCCCCTCCTCCCCCCGCCGTAGTCTGCCGCTGCGCATCATGATATTATTCTGCTGATAATCTAAACGGCAGAGCGGCGCTGCGATCTGACCGACAGCTGTCTGTCTGTCTGAGGAGACGAGGCGTTCACTGACTCGACCGCTGGTGAATAAAAGTGAAACCAGCCGTTTGAAACCAGAAGTCTCACCTCGGTGTGACTTGTTGTCGACGTCTCTCTGCGGCGTGGAGACGCTCTCTGCAGCCAGAGCAAACACACACTAAAGTCCAAACACACCACACTGCAAATACCTGCAGGCTGCAGGAGCATAAAACAGTCAATATGCACATGTGTGGAAATTCTATTATCAGCTTTTTTCCCTCTTGATATCACACCTGTATCCTGAAAATATCACTTTTTTCTCTTAATATTACAACTTAAAACTCTCATTTTTTAGTCCTAATAATCCGTCGCAGCATTTAGATGAGATTTATTTATCTTTATTTATCTGGAATTAAGCTGGTAGAGGGTCCTGGGGTAAAAATGAGCAGCTGGGCCGCCGTTAAAGCCTCCTCAAAGTATCAGAGATGCTCTCCAACAGCACAGAGAGCTGATGAAGCTGCAGATGAAGAACGCCGTCATGTCTGTGGACACTGAGCTTCATATTCACACATTAACAAACAGAATTAACTGAACTAAGTGACAGGTGGCGTCTAAAAACCTGTTTGAATAACATGTGAGGCTGTTTCTGATTCAAAGCTGTTTAATAGCTAAATTTATTAAAATGCTGTGAGTGTTTAAGCTGCGAGCTGATGTCACAAAGGTAAAACTAGTTAGCTTGTTGCTAACATGTTAGCCAGATAGAACTATAAAACATAATAACAACATGTCAGACGTGTTTAAAGCTTCTTTCTGCTGCCAACAAACGGCCCAAAAATATCAACGAACGCAGCTTTTAAGTGTTGAGATTCTCGGACAATGAAACCTTAAAGATAAAAAGAAGACGAGAGTCTGGTGCTAACAGGTCAGCGTCTTAGTTAAAACACAGAGAGATCATCAGTCAGTCCTCTGAGGGACATAAAGGGTCGGTCGGGACTGTAACGGTGGACTGGTGTTACCACCCACAGAGCGGCGACGCCAACAGAAGAAGAAACCAACAAAAGGAGGGAATCTGGCTCCAGCTCCTGTTTGATAAATCAGGTGTGAATCAGGAGTGAAGGAGGTAACCTTTACCGAGAGCCAGAGTCACCAGGACGTCTGCGTTTGTCTCCGTAATGTGAGAACTGAACCTTTTCCTCCTGAATCTCAGTGATTTAACACGACTCTGACCTTCTCCTCCTCCTCCTCCTCCTCCTCCTCCTCCTCTGTGTGTGTGTGAACATCCAGACCTTTCCTCGTCTCCTCCCCTCCCTCCCCTCCGTCCAGCTCAAACTGGCTGACTCTGTGAACGAGACCTTTTCAGGTGAGAAGACACATCTCTGTCTGCCGGCCGCGTCTCTAAATCTTTAGTTAGAAAGACTTCTGCTGCTCCTTTTGTCCATTAAACCACTTTTACAATTAACTAAATCATTTTATAGCCTGTAAAACGTTAGAAAATCTCCTAAACGCCCCCAAAAAACAACCAACAACTCTAAAAACTTCAGTTAAAACGATAGAAAATCATCCAGGTTTCACTTCAGTGTGGATATTTCTCCACGTGCACGACTGCAGGTGAGTTTAAATCACACGTGGGTCAGTGAAACACAGACGGAGAATCATCGACTACCGCAGAGGGAAGCCGACAGAAAAGCCGTTTAATGATAAAACTGATTGTTAAATATTCACATTTGTGTGTTTTGATGTTACAGTTAGAAACAAACCATGCAGGAGATAAAAAAAAACCCTGTAAACTGAATATAAATCCTGTTTAGAGACGATGAAAATGGAAATTACCTGAAAAATTTGGGAGTTTTTTCCCAAGAAGGTGAAATAAACTAATAAAGAATCGCAGCTTTAGCTGAGAAATGGGCATAAAACATGAAGCTTTTTAAAGATATATAGATAAAAGACGGTGTTAAAAGACTGCACGAATGAATGAAAATACAAATAAGGTGTAAATTATGGCTTCATCTAGATTTTTCCTGCAGCAGAAACAGAATTAGACTCTTTAGACTTAATGAATTAGACTAAAAAAAAATGGATATCAGATGGAGCTTGTAGCCAAAAGTCTATGCTGGAAGATGTAAAGTAATATAGATGATTAAAAAAATGAGATATGATGGAGAAAACTACAATGGCAGATAAAACAGGAAGAGGTTAAAAGAAAAAAAAAATGGATGCCGGATGAGTTCTGGTAGGAAATATATATTGGGATATAAATATCTGCCCTATCCATGATGAGGTGGGTATTTTTAAAGAAATGGATATAGGACGGGATGAAAACACGGCTTCAAAGGAATATAAGACAGGAGTGACATTTGAAATAAGAGATAGAAATTACGGCTTAAGTGTGGAGTCGCTGCCGGGAGCTGAGCGCACATGGCTAGATATAGACCGGGAAAAAGAAATGGACGGCGGCCAGCGGGCAAGAAGAGGCTGGACGGTGGGAATGGTGATATAGGATGGGGAAGGAAGGACGTACAAAAATGGATGTAGGATGGGGGCGGATTATATATAGATGGATTAAGTGGTAGGCCCAAATATATACATATAGGACACAGCTGGTCAATAAAAAAAAGATATAGGATTAAAAGGGTAGGGGGTAAAAATAGATACAGACCCATCCTAAGTCCATATATATATATAAATATATATAAATATAAATAATGGATATAAACAGGACGTAGTTATGAATGTGTGTGTTCATACTGAGCTGTGAGAGTGTGTCATTGTGTTATCATGTCAATAAAACTCACTGAACCGGAAAGAAATAAGATAACAAACACACACACACACACACACACACACACACACACACTCACACACACACACACACACACACACACACACACACACACACAGAGAGGGAGAGAGAGTTTAGTAAATAGTAAAACATAATGACACACTTTATCTGTCTCTCTACCGCTGAAGGGTGTGTACATGGTGATTTGGTTCCTCTGAAAATGACACACACACACGACACACACACACACACGTACACACACACACACACGACACATGATTCATCTTCTTATCCAATCAGTCGTTCAGTTGTTTTGTCAGAAAATTGTGAGGAAACTGTTTGTTGACACTTCTGTAGCTGAACGTGGAGACTCGTTCTTTGATTTTAAGGCCACAAACCTGCAGTGAAGAAGAAGCCTAGAGAAGTGCTGAAAGCTCTGGAAACACTTAACTAACCCTCTCAGTTAAGTAAGTGGACCTTTGCTGCTTTGCGGCTCTTTATAACGAGTGAGAAACGTCAGAAATTCCAGCGCGGAGGCTTTAAACGCTCCGCTGCTCGTCGTTTAAAGACGTGAACGCGGCTTCAGGCGATCGCGGAGACGCCCGCCGGGTTCAGGCGAAGAGCAAACGTAAGGAGATTTAAACACACAGACGCTAGAGCCGCTTCCTCTCAGCGACGTTCACCAGGCGACGACATAAAGCTCCGCCGCTATGCAGACGATACACAGTTATACGTGCGACGTCGCCGGCTCGTAAACCAGCGGATGCAGAATAATTAAAACTAAAAGAGGATAAAACTGAGATGTTATTGGACCAGAAGAACCAGAGGAAGGAGCTCGTTAGCGTCTCCCCAGTTTACTTTTAGAATTAGACTGTAAAGCATCTTCTTTAATGGTTTATGAAGCAGCGTTTGGCTCAGGCTCATAAAAACACATGTCCCGGCCTGCTGCTGCTCTCACAGCGCCGCGCCCATAAAGAACGCCGCCGCTCGGCCTTCTCTGCTTACAAACCAGGAAAATCTGGAACAGGAAGTGAAGAGGCGCCTTCAGGGAGTAAATAAAGCTTCTACATGTGTGTTTATGAACTTTAACGTCTCATTTTTAATGTTTTTTTAATGTTTTTTTTGTGTGTGAAGCGTCTTACATTTAATACCTGAGCTTAGGGGGGCGTGGCTTGAGTTAACGAGGGGGTGTGGCTTGAGCTCGTTATGTCAGGTGTGCGTGTGCGTGTTGTCTCACCTCCTCCGTTCTTGTAGCACAGGTAGGGGAACCTCCACACGTTGCCGAGGCCGACGGCGAAGCCCACGCAGGACATGATGAAGTCCATCTGCCGCGTCCACGTCTCTCGCTCTTGGTATCCCGGGCCCGCCGCCGTGACCACGCCGCCTTTCTTGTCCGGTCCAGCACAAGCACCGCCCACGACTCCGCCGCCACCGCCGCCGACGCCGCCGCCACCGCTGGCGGATCCCGCCACCGGCACGAGGCTGCCGTTAGTAGCCGCGGGAGGGTAACCGCCGCCGCCGCCGCCGTTAGATAGGAGGAGGTGGCTCTTCTTGGTCTCCTCCATGAGAACCAGAGAGCAGGAGGAGGCTGGCAGGGCCTGCTTCTCCATTATTCACAGTCCACGAAACCAGTCAGGAACCAGTAAGAACCAGTAAGAACCAGTAAGAACCAGTCAGTAAGGGCTCTAAAAGTTCAGTCTCTGTCTGCCTCTGAGTCCCTTTAAGTCCTGCAAAGATTTTATCAAGTTTCTTTAGTTTCTTTCCTCCAAAATCAGGTTTTTTTTTCTCACAGCTGGACAGACACCAGTTAAAACCAGTAACAAACCAGTAACAAACCAGTCAGAAACCAGTCGGTAAGGCTTAACAATCAGCTGCAGATCCTAATTCCTCTCTCTTGGTTTTAATTATTATTGCAGGATTTTTTGCTCAGTCTCACTAGAATCAGGTCTTTTACTGGGACACCAGTTCAAGAAACCAGTAACAAACCAGTCAACCAGAGGAGCAGTCAGCACTGGAAACAGTGGTTTCAGTCTCTTTTTATTATAACTGTTCTGTTATTTTTAAGAGTTCAGTTCTTTTCTAACTGTTTCCTCCACAAAACCAAAAAAAAATAAAAAAATAAAAAAATAAAAAGAAACAACCCAGTTAGAAACCAGTAACAGACCAGTAAGAGAAGCTTCTCGGCTGCAGCAGTTATTTCAGTCTAGATCTTCTTCCTCTCTTTAAGTGTTTGCAGCCCTTCACAGACTTTAAACCTCTGTCTCTCACCTTCTCAGCGTCCCACAGACAGATGAGTCAGTCAGTCCCGGTCAGTCTGCTGCTTCCTTCTCATCCAATAATAATGCAAACAATCGTTATTATTATTATTATTATTATTATTATTATTATTATTATTTAATGATCGCCGAGCTGCGGGAGGATCGTGGATCACATAAGCCGGAACTGAATGATCCAAGAATCGGTTTTTATTTATTAATCCAAATTGTTTCCAGAAGAAAACAGATTTTTTTTTTAAGAGAGAGAAAAAATAACGAGGACACAAATTCAAATTGTTTAGTAACAATCAGGAGACGTTTCCTTTTTTTTCCTCCCGTGTCAGAGAAGAAATTATAAAATAAAAAAATGTTGAAAAATTAAAAAAAAAATAATAAAAAAATAAAGGGAATTACACCGAAAATCGTGCAGCGACCTTCAAAAACAATCCACGAAACACTTGAATGTGAGTCTGAAGAATCGCATGGGAACAGAGAGTCACGGAGGAGACGGCGGCCTGCTGGAAGACAGAGAGGACGAAGGAGAGGACGACCGGATCAAAATGATGGTCTCAGAGAGAGAGAGGAGAAAAAAAGAGAAGAAGAAGAGAGAGAAAGAGAGAGAGAGAGAGAGAGAGAGAGGAAGGAGAAGGACACCGAGCGGCGCTCAGCTTCAGTCCCGGCGGCGGCGGTGCACGCTGTGGGGAGATTTCTGCTGCAGCTCCATCCGAGAGAGGAGCGGGAGGAGAAAACCACACACACACACACACACACACACACACTCAGAGAGGAGGTGGGTGGAAAAAAAAAAAAGGGGGAAGAAGAAGAATTAAATAAAAAAAAACCCCGGTGTGTAGCTCAGATCTGAACGCGTCCCGGTGCTCTCAGCTGTCAAATGTCCCGTTACAGACACGCAGAGGTATTTAAAGTGCTGTCCGTCCGTCTGTCCGGCAGCGGCTTTAAAAGGAGAAGCGGCTGCTGGGCGTGACGTCACGCCCCCGGCCACGCCCACCGCCTCGCTCTCTCTCTCTCTCTCTCTCTCTCCTTCTCTCTCTGTGACGTCACAGGTGTCTCCCCCCCCCCCTCTCCTCCCTCCTCCCTCCCCTTCCCCTCCCTCCTTCTCGTTCACCCGCACGCACGCACTCACGCACGCAAATCACGCACGCGCTTCATAAAGGAGAGACGCTGCTTCAATGAACTCAAACAAACGGAGACAGAATTAATTATTTCATTATTCATTCATTAATAATTATTCCATAAAGTTACTTAAACTTTTTTTTTAAGCTGGTTGCAAATTATATTTTCATAATTTGCCGATTTATTTAAATTTTTTTGTTTTAACTTATAAATTACGGTAATAAGGTTTCTATAATGTATAATAAACATACTTATAATCTGCTTATAAGACTATAATTACAGTTATATGCACTCATACATATTAATAATGCTTTATAACAATAATAACACATTATAAATCATGTTATAATATAATTCTCATAGTTTTATACATTATAATCACTTCATATTGCATTAAAATCACCTAATTTGTTTTTTGAGGAGTTAATTTTGTTGGTCAAACGTTTAGATAAAAGTCAAATATTCAGTTACAGTTAAAGCAGAAACTGTTTCAGTTATTATCTATAATATGAGAGTCTTTAATATTAATGTTTATCATCAGACAGTCGTGTCAGGTCGGAGTAAACAGTTTAAGTTATGACCTGTTGAACTAATAAAGTTCCTGCATAGATTTAATATTTTTTTTGCGTCGCTTAAAGCGTCCAATGAGCAGCTGGAGTGACTTATAATCACATTATTACACTGATGAGTTATAACACTGTGATCCTGAGAGTGACCAGCAGTTATTAAATATCATCATGTGACCTTATAATCATGATAAGAAGCATTATAATGTGTTATTATTATTGTTTATGAGCATATATGAGTGCATGTTACTATAATTATACGGAGCTGTAAGCAGATCATAAATCCACAGTCCTCCTTCTGTGCAAAAAAAAAAATGTATTTAATAGTTGATGTGAAGCTAATATGAAGCTTCAGCGTCCAAATGAGTCAAATCCAGTAGATATCTTTCAACGTTACAGTCTTTTTAGTGGCAAAGTCCCTCTTTTTGTTTCTATACTTCCACCTGCAGCTCAACAGGGAAACACAAAGAGGAGAATTTGATGCTAAAAAGACTGTAAATGTGTCAGATATCCACTTGATATGACTAAACTCAGACTGCTGAAGCTGAACAGAAGCTTCACACACACTTTAAATGACTGTGAGGACACACTGGAAAAAACATGAGCTCGTCCTTTAAAGTGTCTCCACCCAAAAAGTTTTAGGGGGCGGGGCCTACGAGCACGATTTGTGACATCACAACTATCTTGCAGCCAATCACAGCCCGGCATTCTCACAAAACGCGTCACAGCGCTCTGCTGTAATCGCTGTGTGTGTGTGTGTGTGTGTGTGTGTGCGTTTTATGATAAGTGCTGATTAAATAATGTACATGATGACTGAGTCTGACATTATATAACTTGATAAAGGTCTCGATCACCGAGGTGACACACACACACTCGTAAACACCTTCAGTCACACGCTCACCTGCAGGCGGTCCACCTGACGTGAGGTGAGGGCGTTTAGGTCGTCCTGGGTGACCTGAACGCCAAAATAAATGTATAAAAACATGCAAACTGAAGCCTTGAAGAGTCTCTGTGGCTCAAACTTTAACTAAACGTGCAGAAAACGATCAAAATAAAAGGTTGTGAATGTTCGTTTCCATCCGCTGCTGTTATGTGAGTGTTAGCAGATAAACAGCAGGTGGCGCTAACTCTCCAGTCGCTGCCGTTAAACCGCTGCAGAAGAAGAAGAAACAACGATACGACGCCGTTAAAGCTGCTTTAATTTATATTATTTAATTCATGTTTTTGTCAGGTTATGAATTGATTAGTTGTTGCAGCTCTAGCTTTCATTACGTAGTTAAAGCTTGCTTGCTAAAACTGCTTCACTCTCAGTGGCTCTCAGAGCGAGGAGCTAAATTTATAGGACGTCCATCCTGTGACCATATTTGGAAGAAGGTGTTTGCGGACGCGTCCATTTAGGGAACCGACTGTTTTTAACTTTAGCTTCTGGAGACGTTTAAAGCCGTCGGGTTCGCACAGATAATTGTTACTACAGCGTCAACAACTGCTTCAACAGCTAATAATGTTTAATGCAGGCAGCTGTAAAACGCCGCCGTACACTACCTGCACTACTACGACACTAGCTGGTGAACATTAGCGGAGCGTTTAGCAGCTTAAACAGTCAGACGTTTCCCCGCAGGAAGTTGTTAGAGAGCAGAAACCAGAAGCTGAAAGTTCAACGGATCAACTTGAAAGATGAAGACGCGTCAGATTTGTGTTCGCTGATAAAAACTAAACATCGGTTAACGAGCAGGAACAGATGGAAAACACTGTTGCGGTGTTGTGTTAATGTTATATGGGACTGACAGGAAAGAGCTTCAACGATCGGTCAATTAATCAATTAGCGGATCAACAGAAAATAAATCGCCACTGAAATGTTTTTAAAGAAAGAAAATTCCAGATTCCAGCTTCTTAAATGTGAATATTTTCTGTTTTTTATGACAGTAAACTGAACGTCTTTGAGTTGTGGATGAAACAAAACATTCAAAGACGTCATTTTATAGACCAAACGACTAATCGATTAATCGATAATAAAAACTAATCGTTAGCTGCAGCGCTCGTTGTTTAATCATCGTGAACGTCGGACTCTGGTTGATGTGAGGCAGCCATGTTTCCCATTTATAGTTACGACCAGGAAGAAGAGTCTTGTTATTCCGATAAATCTGACGTGGTGACGTTTAACCGTGATCGGAAATATTAGATCATTGATTACTGTTTTTATCTGAACACATGAAGGCTGGATTTTTACTTATTAAGTTGCTACAAATGTTAACGAGGTTTTGAACGACGGTTTCTTGTTTTCACGCTCTCACACGCCTCGTCATGGCGGCGAGCTTCGGTTCAACGCACCGCTCTAACCGCTGGGAGCAACTGGAGTTCAGAGTGTTGCTAAAGGAGGAGCGAGGAGGGAGGGAGGGAGGAGGAGGAGGGAGGAGGACACACCCGTACAGTCATGCTGCCAGTATAGTTCAGCGACCTCTGACCCCTCTGACTCAGGACGGGAGGAGAAATCTGAGGAAGTGCTGAACCCGATCCTCCCTGTGAGGAACGATCTGTGGAAAATCTTCCATGAACACGTGAACGCGCTGACAGAAGCTTCGTTAGCAGCTGAAACTGACCGACGCTTCGTTCACTGCAAACGATTCTGATTATTGATTCTGCTCGCAGCTTCTCACATGTGAATATTCACTAGTTTTCTGGTTCTTCAGGATAATAAACTCAGCGTATGTTCACTCGAGGGAATAACGATCAACATCTTTCACCATTTTTATACATTTCAGACACTGAACAATCATATTTCTGATGATACTTTTGTGCTTTAACTGCAGGATTTCTACACTGTGACAGCTTTAGTTACTTTTCAGATGAAGATTTGACACAATGGATAATATAACAAGCTTTTAAAATACAACACATTGTTAAAGATGAAACCAGTGGTTTCCAACCTTTTTGGCTTTTGACGTCTTACAAAAAGCAGTGTGTAGTCGGGGTCACATTTCACATGTCTATGAGTTGTTAACAGCTCCACCAAATAGTGATTTTTCCCTCTAAACTTCTCACATGCTTTCATTTCAATAAATGTTCAAATGATCCAATATTTCAGCAAAAATCAAAGATATCACAACGTTGTTTCTTCTTCTTTCCTCTTGTAAACACTAACAGTGAGTAGAAGGTAGATCTCAGCAGCTGAATAACAACAACCTGCAGGATTCAGAGGAGCAGCTGCTGCAGACTGATAAGACCTTCAGAAACGTCACATTTCAGCAAAAATCAAAGATTAGAGGAAAAGTCCACAGATTTTACAGGGTATGAATATTTCTGTGGCTTCTGTATATTCTGGGATGTCTGCTGGAAATTGCCCAACTTGCAAGTTTTCGTCACGTCCTGCTGCTGATGCAGCGGCGGCGGCTTCCTCATGTCGAGGCGTGGTTCACCTCAGACGAGGGGTATTTCCTTTCTGACTTCTTGGAAATTAGCATAAATTTTATTCGGTATTTTGGAGGAAGTTCATCGAGGGGAATCACTCTTCAACTTTCACCTCGTCATGAACTTCTAGTTAAAGCTGCGGGACTTCCACACAGAAAGGAAAGTCTGTCACATTCATTCACACAAAGCTGATGAAGCTCAGTCAGCAGCAGATAAACTTCTCTGTGTTTGCAGGGTTTTTAAATCTTCCCCCCGCGCTGGCTGGTAATCATGTGACTCTTCTAGACTTCCCAAATGTTATCAGACCAACTGGATCAAATTCTTTTTTGGGCCAGTGGACCATCAAAACATATCCATGTTTCCTGGCCGTCTCTGTCGCTCGGGGTGTGCATGAGAGCTGCTGCAGGCGTGTTTCAGCCAATCACAGCTGAGCATTCACAAAAAAAACTACTTTATGAGCTTCTGTATCGAGTTTGTTTGTATTTTAAGAGGTTTAAACCTCACCTGTCGTCACCTGAGAAGAGAAGAAAACAAACAAGCCTGTCAGTGGTTTGAAGGGATCTGACTAATATCTGGATGTTACCAGAGTGACCAGAAAAAAAAAACCTTGTAAACATTACAGGACCGTGCTAATACCTGGCAGGCATGAGAGGGCCTGACTAACGACTGGGAGGGTCTTTCTGTTAATACCTGGCATCGCGTGGAGGACCCTGACTAATACCTGGCAGGGACTCGAAGCTCAAGAATAACATAACTGACATTACTGAAAATAAAATGCCAAACGGTCATGGTTAATACCCGGAGTAGAACAGGCAGCCTTGATTTCCAGGAAACTGTTTGGACAGTTGTGTCTAATACCTGGAAGTGACGGGGTGGCTTTACCTAAAATCTGAATGTGATTGGAGGACTATGACTAACACCTGGGGAAAAAAGTGGAGAACATAAACTAATACCTGGCTGGGGCTGAGGGATCTGACTAACACCTGGTGTGTGAGAGTCTTAACTCCAACATGAACCGAATCAAAACACAAAACAACATTTCAAAGAGTCAGAACTAATACCTTGATCCTGATCTCCAGGAAAATGTTTGGAGGGCTGTGACTAATATCTGGAGCAGACTGGGTGGCTTTAGCTAAAACCTGACCAGGATTGGAGGGCTCAGACTAATTTCTGGGAAGCACCGGACTTTAAATGCCTGGCTTTGATTAAAGAGGACCCAGCTAATACCTGGAAGGGGGTTTGAGTTGGGTTCAAACTTCATACCTGACTAATTCCTGGTTCTGGCTTCAGCTTCTTCTTCAGGTGTTTTTCTGATAAACACTGAAACCTGCAGACTGTTGAAACCGGAAGGAATCTCTGAAGCTGTGAGGAAGTGAAACGTTTACATGTGATTATCTGTGTTTTCTTCTCCTGTCTGAGATGTTTTGTTGTTGTTGTTGTTGTTGTTGTCTTGTTCACCTGCAGCTTCTTTCTTCTTTGAGCCTCTCAGGATGGAAACCAGTGAAGCTGCTGCGCTGAATGAGTCGCTGTCGCCTCCTGCTGGCTCAACGATCGAACTACAACAAACTGTGTCGATGTGCTGCCACTCCGGATGTTTTTATGTTTGTTTTATGGAGAGAAAGACAAAGAGGAGATAAAAAGAGAGAAATATGTTAATGAATTAGATTTTACATGCAAAAAAAGTCAATTCTACCACTTTGTAAATGCAAAAATAAACATATTTCCCTCCAAAATATCACAAAATGCTGTAAAATGCCAGAATCTCAGGTCCAAATAGAATCTGCAGAATGTTTTTTTTGCTTTAATGTGATCAATAATATTCATTTAAGATAACAAAGATTGTTTCTGAGCAGAAATAAGCAGAGACATGAAACATTAAAACAACCTGAAACAACCTAAAACAGGCTGAAAGAAATATTTAGTAATTAAGGTTTTAATTTCATCACAAACAGTTAAAAACAAAGTGTGAACGTTTTGTAAAATGCAGATTAACACTAAATGGCCTCTAAAATGCTAAAAGGTTGAATGTGGAGCAGAGAGCAACATTAACCATTAATCATCTCCCAACAATCAACACATAACAAACAAACACATAAATTAATAACTGACCCTCAACTTCACCAAATATCTTTTGAGAACCTCTAAAAATGACAAAAAACAGTCAAACATGAAACTTGCAGGTAAATCTGTGGGCACAGACTCTGTGTGGGTCTGATTATGAGACAGTGTGTTTGATCATTTGTAGCTCTGATTGGTGTCACATCTGATTAAAATGGAAAGAATCTGTCTGTCCTTCAATTATCTTCACAATCTGATCAACTTCACACCTGATGTATTTGGTGTTTTACTGAGGGTCCCAAAGGAAGTGCGGTGTCATGTGTGAAGTTGTTTAGATGAACGGTTCTCTAGAAAACTCCAAGCAGCAAAACCAGAAGCCAAACAGGTTAGTTCTAGTTTAATAAGGTCACGTCCTGCCTCAGATACAGTCCAGAGCAGACGAACACACAGATGCGTAGTAGATGTTTCTATGACTTTCAGGAGTCCGCTTGGAGGACACGTTCCTACATGTGCAGAAGATCGGCGTCTACAGGAAGACGGCGTTGTGACGCTCAGTCACAACAAACTGGAGGTACGTGGACGTCTGCACAGAGCCTGAACCCTCTGATGACGACCCTGGTGGACTCTTACATACGATACGATATGATACGATGAACTTTATTGTCCCACTCAGGGAAATTTGTCTTGGACTCTGTAGCTGCACCACGAATGTCTTAACAGTACAACGACACAAACGACAACCTCAGCCATCCAGACACCAACAATTACATAAAATGACAATATTGCACATAACCCATAGAAAAACACATACTATTGCCATATTGCACATGTCCCGTAACATACACATGTAAAAAAGTCATGCTAAAATGTCACTATAGTGAAAGTGCTATAAAAAAAATTGTTAAGAAGTATTGCACAACCTTCGGCCTCAAGCAGCTTTGTTTAGAAATGTAATGGAGGTTGGAACAAATGAATTCTTAAAGCGCTTTAATTTGCAGTGGGGGACTGTGTATCGTCTGCCCGAGGGTATACTCGCAGATGCTGAAGGTGTAATTTCAGCTTCAGTCCTGAGCTGTAAACTAAAGGCAGTAACTACTGTAGATCTTCTGGACTGACTCATAGTGAAGAAACACTTAATTTGACCTTTAATCAAACTCTTTTCATGTTGTTTTATTGCTGTATTTGGTGTTTTACTGAGGGTCCCAAAGGAAGCGCGGTGTCATGTGTGAAGCTGTTTAGATGAACGGTTCTCTAGAAAACTCCAAGCAGCAAAACCAGAAGTCAAACAGCAGCCTGTTCCAAACAGGTTAGTTCTAGTTTAAATAAAAGCTGCACTGAGAGCTTCTTCTCATCTGAGGCCACAGATATAGCAGATACAGTCCGGAGTGACGGACGCTCAGTAGATGTTTTTATGACTTTCTGGAGTCCGCTCGCTTGGAGGACACGTTCCTCACATGTGCAGAAGATCGGCATCTGCTCCAGTTCGCTCAGTCACAACAAATTAGAGGTACGTGGACGTCTGCACAGAGCCTCTGACGGCAGGCTTCTCACACTGCAGCTGCAGACTAACGGCAGTAAATACTGTGGATCTTCTGGCCTGAAACACTTTAACATCACAGACCTTCAACTCCTTAATTTGACCTTTAATCAGACTCATTTCATGCGTCTCCCTTTTCGTTTTTCGTTGTGTTGGTGACATTCCTCCAGAGTCAGCGGAGCCTTAAGAAGCATTTATCACATGCCGCCAATGCGTCTATTAAAAACAGAAATAGCATCTATAAATGTTCTGGGTGACAGTGTGAGAGCGAAGCAACCGCGCTGACTGAGAGGATTTATGTGTAGTTTATTTATGTGGGTTCATACTTTGAATATAAGTTCCACCAGCGGGACGATCGGCGGATGTCTTTCACCTTTCTGTTTGTCTGAATCAAGGTGGCAGCTTCCTCATAATGAGCTAAAAGGTTACAGAGAGATTTACTGCGCTGATATTTAGATGCTCTGCTGATCTGTACTTATTATTTTGTTAAAGAAGGACTCATGTTTCAGTTAATCTTTGGATTAGTTTTAGCCTTAAAGGTATAATCCTTACAACCAGTTATTTATTGTCTTCTTAAACGTCCATCCAAGCGTTTTACACTCTGTCTTTAACTCTCTGTGGTTGTGCAGGTTTCATTGTTACTTGCAGGTCTGTAACTGGATTCAAACTGTTTGTCACATGCAACAAGGATTCACAGCACAATGTTGTGTATAATAGTTTCAATTCTGTCTCATTATCAGCCTCACAGTTTACTGTCCGCTCTCCTCGCACGGTGTTAGCACTGTATTCAGTTACTGCTAAATGCTAACCTACTCTCCTCCTCGCCACTGTTTTGTTTCATACAGACTGAATGTTGTTGAGTTTTCAGACAGTTATAGATGTGATCAGCTGTTAAGGAAAGTCATTTTAACACAGATGAAGCAGAAACAGGAAACTCACATCATTAAAAGGACAAGTGATAGTTTAAAATAGACATTTACATTTTTAAATGAAGTTCGGGAACAGAGACGACGCCAAATAGACCTCATCCGTTCATCTCAGTTCCCGCCCTAAACTCTTTTCAGCCTGGTCGCCAAAATAAAACGTCGGTATTGAACGTTTCTGCAAACCACAGAAATGTTGAAGCATATGTATATATGTAGCATATTAACATTTCAACAAATCTATCATGTCAACATTTGCAAAGTGACGTAGTTCACATGTGATCTATATGAGCTGATCTTTCCTATCAGGAGGAGGAGGAGGGGTCGGTGGACGGCTCGTAGGTTTGTTGGAACTCGAAACCAACGTCCACTTCCTGTTTCAACCGACAAAACCGAGTGTTTTTAGCGAGACATCAGGACATTTGCAGCTGTTTCTCTGGTGAGAAAACCGGGTGTTTTTAGTGAGACATCGGCCGTTTTTATTTTATGTTTTATTTTATTTTAACCCTAACCAGTGATCTTTGTGCCTAAACCTAACCAGACCTGAACCACAGAGCTGTCACACCATAAAACATCATTAGTCAACGGGTAGAAATGTTGATATGAAACGTATATAGTCAACGTTTCTGTGGTTTTGCAGAAACGTTCAATGCCAACGTTTTCTTCTGGCCACTTGGTCGCTCTTTTCATCAACAGCTCTCTGTTCTCTGTTTTAACGCAGGAACAGGAACTGGAGAGACGGCGTCCCCCCCGGAGATTACAGAAACTTCTAAAACTGAGTTACGAACTGACCAACACATTATTAAAAACTAGAAGGACAGCGGGGGATCCATCATCTTCAGGGAAGAAATGTGTTGGTGGTGATTGGCGATCACTTAAATGTTTGGTGAGATCAAACAGTAGAAGTAGAGTTTAATAGTGAGAGTAAGAGTGTTTCCAGCAAAGGGAGCTGAAGGGATTGGGACTGAACTGCTGTGTCGCTCTAAGAAAACCACTAATCAGTAAAAAAAAGTCTTCAGTTTGCCTTTGGAGCATAAAGATTTGGCTCTGGAGCAATGGAAGAAGGTCTGATGAGTCCAGAGTGACGGACGCAGCGGGGTAAGAAGAGCTGCAGAGGAAGCCTGGTGTCTACTGTACCGTGGTCTAAATATGACAAAACAACAAAGTGTGAACAGACAAAGAGACAAAAAAAAAGACATTTCATCAAACAAACACGCCTGAAGTCACGTCCAGGTGTTTCCTCTCACTGAGCCGCTGACAGAGTTATACTGACAACACCTTCATCAGCGAAGGCCGACAGATGTTTGCATCAGAGCCTCAGGATGAAATTCTTTAGCTGCATCAGTCCGTCTTCACTTCCATCTGCTGCAACATCACAACAACCTGACAGCCACCCAACGAAATATCTGATTATTGGTGTGTTTTGTCTTTAATGCTGATGAAGAGGAGCCGCCTTCACAACAATCTGATCTAAACTGATAAAAACACTTTACACAGGAAACATATTTAAGCACATTATTAGCTGTGAGAATGGGGCAAAGATCTGCTAGGGTTTTATTTTTAGCTGCGGAGATCATAGAAGCGCTATTTTTAACATTCAGGGATGGTTTATCATGTTTGAACCACCTAGAACATACAGATTATCAACATATCTTCATCTTTATCTGTAAGAAAATTATTGGTATCAACATATAAACTGAAGAGCACTTCTTTTGATACCAAATTATTGATATATATATAAGAAATAAAAGAGGACCCAGTACGGAGCCTTGTGGGACGCCACAAACTAAATTCTGTGAGTGACGTCGACTCTAAAAGCCAGAAACCTCAGCATCATCTTTGACTCTGAGTGATGAAAAGAGATGAACAAACACTTTAATATCCAGCAGGCTGGACTACTGTTACACTTTCTCATCTGCTGTTCACAAAATAATTAGAAATCAGTCACAATGACGTCAGAACTCTGCTGACTGAGACCAGAAGCAGAGAAAACATCACATCTGTTATAAAGTCTTATATTGTCAATATGAAACATATTATATTTATATATATATATATATATATTTATATTATTAAAGGTCAATATTATATATTAGTAACCTGTCAGTTCCTGTTCTGACTGAAGAATTATTTTATTTGTTTTTAAAGCTTCTTTAATCTTTTGTTTTGTTTTGATTAGAATATTTTATTACCTTTACATTGAAATTCATGTTTCTTCCCTTTTTTTTATCTATTTTAATAATCTTTTATCATTTCAGTCTAATTCTGATTTTATTTCTTTTTCAGTCTACTTTGTTTCTTTATTATTATTATTTTTTCCATGTGTGCATTAACCTCAGTATCAGTTTATTACATTAGTCTCACCAGTTTGTTTACATTTGTTCTGTCTGAGTATCGGCTCGTCAGTCATCTGTAAACTGTACTAACCTGAACTATAAATAAAGTTTGATTTATTTATTTAAAGTATGAGCTTATTTATACAATAAAACAACATTAGTAATAAAGACTGACACATTAAAAATGATGGAAAAAGAGGAGCAGTTTCAATATATTTAATTAAATTAATAAAGGAGAGAAGAGGACGGATGGACTCTCTGACAGTTTTATTTTGAAAGTCCTCGTCGCCACTGTTACTATGTGGAGACTTTTATTTTGGTTCATGTGTGTCTGCAGCTGATCTCAAACACTACTGAACACATCAGCCTGATATTATCTGTGAACATTTACATCTGTGATGATTCACAATCTTTGAAAAACCTGTTTTCACACTGACGGCCGACTGCTCTGAACCGCCATGAAAAACTGCTCAAAAGGATCAAGCGGTGGCAAATTTTGTTACCTCAAGAGCAGGCTGTGCTGTGAATTCACATAAATATTGATTAGATTCCTTATGAGCCAATCATAAAGCTCCTCATCGTTTTATGACATGCGTCACAACCACTGACATATACAGTGAGAATGTTTACAAAAATATTGCTATAAACTGTTTTAACAGGTTTTCATGGTAACTCGCAGGCAGGTTGTTGTTGTAAACCATCCTGGACAAACAATGTTCTTCTGTGGATTATTTATTATTTATTCTTCATGTTAATCCCAGATTGACTCCATGATGTTGAGATCAGGACTCTGTGGGGATCGAACCAGAACCGTCTGTTGCAGGACTCTAGCTGTATGCTCGGGGATTAGGACCAATCAGACGCCTCCATGATGGTTTTGCATCATGGATAAGAATCTAAACATCTAGAGTGCCTGAAACTTTAGCACAGTACAACATCTCCACATATAATGACAGCTGGATACAGAAAGAGTGTCAGGCTTTGAAGCTAATTTGACAAACCGCCCAAACTGTGTGAATATGACGTCACGTGACGCTAATGGGACCAAAAAAGACTTTTTTTTCCTCACAGACTTACATCATGTCATCTCTTAGAGCATCACATCCCTGCAGAACGACTCATTGCATCCTCAGAGTTTGATCCATTTGGTTTGAAAACATTTGGAAAGTCCAGAGGAGCCACACAGTTGATCTACATTCAAGTTAGCCTGATGGCTAAACAGGAAGTTAGCCGTCTCGGTTGGTGGAAGTCTCTATTTTGGTCTTTGTTGTGGCTCAAAAAGTGAAAAACTGACATCCTCAGAAAAGTTTGGTCTCATTTTGCATCTGCAGATTAAATTCTATACTTGATATGTTTTAATCTACTAAAGTTTAACACAAGATGAGGTGAATAAATCTGAAATTAATGTCTTGGCCGCCATCTTGGCTGTAAACACCTCTTCTAGTTTTGTTTTCTAGTGTGTGTTTGTGTTATTTAGAGAATCTGTCCTTTTCCAAAGCAACACTGACCTCTAGTGTTTATCATGAGAACAGATTCTTCTTTCACATCAGCAGCGTTTTGCAGCTTTAAACCTCCGAAGTGATGAAACACGTTCACAACATGGATCCAATAAAACCAGTTTTAATCATAAAAATGTCTTTTAAAAGAAAAGAAAAATACATTTTCACTGTCATATATAAAACAAAACTTGTAGCTGACAGCAACATCTGAGGAGGAAGTCCTGTAAACTTTCACAATAAAAGCTGTGAGTGAGGCACTTTGGTGTTACAGACGTTTGACTTCAAAATAAAGAAAAATAGTGTCAAATACTGGAAACATAAACAGTACCGTTTACATTCTGAAGTGTTAAAACATAAAAAAATACAATAAAAATACTCAAGTTATGAAATATAAGACCAAATATTTAAATATTCACTCAGTAAATCTCATTATTTTGATTTATGTCAAGTTTTTCAAGACAATTTATGATTTTGAGTTAATTAGTTTAAATATTTTATCATAATTTTGTCCAAAAAAGTTCTAATACAGTCAGTCTGTAATATATTTTCCATTTCATTCATGTTGGTTTAATAAGAAATGTTCACAATAACAGTTTCTGAAATAACAGATATTCCATTTAGCATCCACATGTAAAAAAACAAAACAAAATAATATCAAAGATCAGCTTTGGTTTCACATTAATCATCATTTCATCTCATTTACTATCATTAAATATTGATTCTTATTCTAAAAAGATTTGATCTTTCTTTACAAGTTCATCATTTGACTCATAATATTTACTTAAAAATTCAGTTTTATATTAAACATATTATCTTAACTTTAAAGTTTGATTTTTGTCATAATTTTGTCCTAAAAGTTCTATAATATATATATAATTAGTTTAGTGTTTTGATTTAACATCTTATTATGTTGATTTAGTGAGAAATGTTTGAAATGTTCAGAGGAAACAAATATGAGCTTTTATATAATAACAGATATTCACCAACATTAAAAACAACAACATGAAAAAAAAATCTCATTTAAATTCTGATTTTAAAAATAAATTTTATTTATTTATTATTTTAAATTTAAAAATTGGAAGTTTTCTGTTTTGTAGTAAATCTGATTATTTTTAAATTATGAGACAGGAAGTTAAACAGAAAACCTTTCTGACACGTTGATGTTCAATTTATGATTAATAATAATTAATTTAATTTTGAAATGTCAGATAATCCACACAAAAATAAAAAATACTGATTAAAATACTAATTAGGTCATAATTTTGATTCTATTTCTGTAATTAACCATTACATTTTTTAAAATTTTATGTATTTTTTTCTTTTCCTGGTAGAGACGTGCTTCCACGGCAGACGACCAGTTTATTTTTTATCTTTATTTAAATGTTAAATTAAAAGGTTGAACTTGTGTTTGAGGAGCTGAAGTCTTAAAAACAGTTCAGAGTCACAGCAGCAGCCGAGTGAAGCTGAATGAAGGCAGCGTGGCGCTTTGAGCTTAATGCTAACATCAGTACAGAGATAAATACTGACAGACTGATGTTTAATATCACAGTGATAATACTGACAGACTGATGTTTAATATCACAGTGATAATACTGACAGACTGATGTTTAATATCACAGTGATAATACTGACAGACTGATGTTTAATATCACAGTGATAATACTGACAGACTGATGGTTAATATCACAGTGATAATACTGACAGACTGATGGTTAATATCACAGTGATAATACTGACAGACTGATGGTTAATATCACAGTGATAATACTGACAGACTGATGTCGTCTTGAGGCTGAAGTACCTTAAAGTGTCAGAAACTTCTATTTCTTTCCTTTCTTATTTCACAGAATAAATGTAAATGGGAAAAGTTTCTCGTTATGACCAGTAATTCTGCCGTTAACGTTTGAATGAACTGCGTGTTTCCAGTAATGCTGCAGTACTGTGGTCGGACCAGGAGGGGCGCTGTGGTGAAATCTGTCCAAACGTCCGTCCGTCCGTCATTTAGAGTCGTTTGTCCGTTCACGATCCTTTCTCTTTACCTTCACACCTGGAGGACAGATACAGGAAGAGGAAGAGAAGAAGAAGAAGAAGAAGAAGAAGAAGAAGAAGAAGAAGAAGTTGTTAGTCTGTCTGAACCCAACTTGCATCGCACTGATTCCCTCTGCTGGTAAACAACTACACTTCCCATGGTGCTTGTGGTGCATTTGGGGGACGTTGATTGACATTGATTTTTTTTCATGTTTTTGTTATTTTGGTCGTTTTGTTTTGTTGACACAATGAAATCAGCGTTTCCTCTGAGGCTGTGATGAGGTCACCTATAACTACACCCAGCAGTGATGTCACTGTGTACACCCAGTACACGATGACATCACTGCTGGGTGATGAGATGTTAAACCTCTGAAGGTTAACAAGAGAAAAGATTTGAGCAGCAGTGGAAGAAATATTCAGATCCTTCACTGCAGTAAAAGTGCATAAGTATTATGAGCTTGATGTAGTTAAAGTATTGCAGTAAAAGTAGTGGTTTGGTCCCTCTGACTGATATATTATTATATATGACATCATTAGATTATTAATACTGAAGCATCAGTGTTAGAGCAGCATGTTACTGTTGTAGCTGCTGGAGGTGGAGCTAGTTTACACTACTTTATATACAGTTAGCTAGTTTAGTCCACTGGTTCCCAACCTATTTATTAACCAATTTATTCCTTATTCACATTTGGTGACTGCAGTTTGTCAGAGATCAGCTGTGCTTCTCTGGCCTCAGCTCTGAAGTCCAACCCCTCCCATCTGAGAGAGCTGGATCTGAGTGGAAACAAGCTGCAGGATTCAGGAGTGAAGCTGCTGTGTGCATGTTACTGTTGTAGCTGCTGGAGGTGGAGCTAGTTTACACTACTTTATATACAGTTAGCTAGTTTAGTCCACTGGTTCCCAATCTAGGGGTCGGGGCCCCTCCAAAGGGTCAGCAGATAAATCTGAGGGGTCGTGAGATGATTAATGGGAGAGTGAAAGAAGAAAAATCAAAGTTCTGATACACAAATCTGTTTTCTTTGATTTCTTCTGAAATGTGACGTTTCTGAAGGTCTTATCAGTCTGCAGCAGCTGCTCCTCTGAATCCTGCAGGTTGTTGTTATTTAAGATCAACCTGCTGAGATCTACCTTCTACTCACTGTTACTGTTTACAAGAGGAAAGAAGAAGAAACAACGTTCTGATATCTTTGATTTTTGCTGAAATATTGGATGATTTGAACATTTATTGAAATGAAAGCATGTGAGAAGTTTAGAGGGAAAAATCACTATTTGGTGGAGCTGTTAACAACTCATAGACATGTGAAATGTGACCCCGACTACACACTGCTTTTTGTAAGACGTCAAAAGACAAAAAGGTTGGAAACCACTGGTTTCATCTTTAACAATGTGTTGTATTTTAAAAGCTTGTTATATTATTCATTGTGTCAAATCTTCATCTGAAAAGTAACTAAAGCTGTCAGATAAATGTAGTGGAGTAGAAAGTACAATATTTCCCTCTGAAATGTAGAAAGTAGCATCACATGGAAATACTCAAGTAAAGTACAAGACAAATCAATTAATCAGCTGATTAATTGATAATGAAATTAATCGTTAGTTGAAGCTCTAAATGGAACTCATTTGTTCCCACTGAGAGTTAAAGCAGCGTCTACATTGTCATGCTTTTATTTTGGAGTGATTCTCTATTACTTAGTTTATTACTGAATGAGTTTTATAGTTTATTAAATTGATGTTATTTTTCTTCAATTGAAATTTGGCATTTTTAAATATATATTTATATATTATCTATAAATGACTGTAAAGATGCTGAGCCCACGAAAAAAAACATTTTTATTATATATATTTTCCTTTTTATATTATTTTTTTGGATGTTTTTTTTATTATGAATGATAGTTTTATGTTTTTATCTGTGGTTCACTTTGTGTCTTTCATTTCAGCTTTGGTTGATTAAAGAACTGCAGTATCCCTGATATAATATATGAAAATACATTTAACCTTTAACTGGTAGATATAAACTTCCTGTTTAAGTCTGAGAATATTAGAGGCATTTAAAAAAGAAGAAATCTGCAATTTCTAGATTTTTTCAGCTTATCTGTGTTCATTATTTGACATGTAAGCAGCAGACAGGCGGTTCTCACCTGTTTACTGACTAAATATTAAGACTTTTCTTACATATTATCACTTTTTATTTCAATTTTTAGTCTTGAAATCCCAGATTTCTTTTCCTCTCAGTGGCCTTAAAGGACGAGTTCACAGTTTTTAAAGTGTGTCAGGAGCTCAAATGAACATTAAAGCTGTTTTTTCTTGCTGTAATCATTCCTCCTGTTCATACTGACCATCAGAAGATCCTTCATAAAGTTTATGTGAAGCTAATATGAAGCTTCAGCGTCCAAATGAGTCAAATCCAGTAGATATCTTTCAACGTTTCAGTCTTTTTAGTGGCAAAGTCCCTCTTTTTGTTTCTATACTTCCACCTGCAGCTCAACAGGGAAACACAAAGAGGAGAATTTGATGCTAAAAAGACTGTAAATGTGTCAGATATCCACTTGATATGACTAAACTCAGACTGCTGAAGCTGAACAGAAGCTTCACACACACTTTAAATGTTAAATTAATATCCAGTATGAACAGGAGGAATGATTACAGCAACTGACTGCTGAAAAAAAACTGTGAACTCTTCCTTTAATTTTCTGTCACACTGAGGAAACTGATGAAAATAATAAATAGTAAATAAAACAGGAAAACAAACTGAATGTAAATATAAAGTGCTACATAAAGCCGACTGTTCACTACATTAGACTTTACATGTAAATTAAGACAAACTCCAGAGTTTTTTGAATCCATATCCTTGTTTATATAAAACTTTTTTTTTTTTAACCAAAAGAAGTATTTACAAATTCAGAGGCATTGGTACAAATCAAGTGCAAACTAACAGATCAGTGATGAAACCCGTCAATCAGGTTTCATACTAAATCAAACACTAGTGTCCAGACAGGAAGAGGAAAGTTTAAAAACAAACATCATGTGATCATCTGACGGTCCGATGAAACAAAACTTATCCTCAAGTTTTGTTTTCGACAGCAGAGAATCTGACAGGATGTTTGTTTTTGTTTTAAGCAGACAGCAGGTGGCGCTCCAGACTGATGAAATAAAACTGTTTGAACTGAAACTGAAAACTATGAAGATTCAACCGTGTTTAACTGATTGAAATTTAAAAGATTTCGATTTCTTTTTTATTATTATTTAAATTTGCTTCTGGAAAAACAAAAATCTAAATAAATAAAAATAAAAAAAAATCAAGTAATAAAAAGGAAAAATTCTGCTTCAGATTTTAATCTCCAGATGAAACTTAACGTCCCTTTTTTATCTTTTAATATTTGGTTTAAATTTTGACGTAACATCAAAGAAAGTTTATTCTACGGAAGCTAAAAGTGGCCAAAACTGCAAATCATTATTATTTTTATTCTGTTATCTAGTTATGCAGAATTAATTATCTCATTAATAGTTTTTTTTTTCAAAGTAGCAAGATAAAAAAAAAAAAGTGTTAGTTTCTGGAAATAATATGATAATTATCCCGAGATACCAACATGTTTCTAAAACATCAGCAAACAGACGCCGTGCTCCGCCATCTTGGAATAATAATAATAATCTTCTCAAGATAATATCTGTCAAAAACAACTTTTGTTTTCTTGTAAAAATGCAGATTTAAAAACAAGAAAACAAACAAAAAAAGTTGTTTTTGCAAGAGTTAAATGTGATAAAGTGTGATCTGGATGTAACAGGTTTAATTAAGTAAAGAAAAAATAAGTTTTTAAAGTGTTTTTTTCTCATTATTCATGAAATAATTATCCTGTTACTCAGATTTTTTATCATATGAACATCAGCAGAAATGTATGTTATAATAATAATAATCTTATTTATTTCCTTGTAATAAAAGGATCAAAATCTTTCTGATTATCTCCAGTAAACAAACTTTAAAATGTTCTGAGATGATCGTCCAGAGACACTTAACTAAACGAGACTTCCTGTTGGTGACGTGAGATAATTAACTTGCATCTCGAGATAAAAGGATAAAATAAAATGCAATCATGGCGGCTTTTGACTTCCGTACAAACTAAGCTGCCGTTACGACTTTTTTTTTAAATCTGGAGCGACCTGCTGCGTTTCCTCTTCGCTCACCAGCAGTTGAAAATAAAAAAAATCAAACCTTCCACACCCACATTAAATAAAACAAACAGATATATTAATATATATAATTTTTGGAGTTCCCCAAAGATTTTTCTTTTTTTTTTTTTTGCTTTACAAAAACTGAAAATGACGTAAAGTCAAAATAACATTTTGTTTTTTGTTCTCTTTTCACAGTTTGATTGATTTGAGATTTCAGAAAAACCATCTTTGATTGTGATGAGAATTAAACAGAAAAAAAAAAAAAGTTGTTGTTTTTTTTGCACTTTGGGAGAAAAATGTTTTGTTTTTTTTTGTCTTTACGTCGACGTGCCGCAGCTGAGAAACAACATGTCTCACTACATTTATTTATTTATTTGTCATTTTCTTGTAAATAAGAAAATATCGTCGGTTTTAATGAGATGAAGTTTATCAGGGAGGGAAATCAACACCAGACTAGAGCTGGTGAAATATGAAGGTCGGCTGGTAGATTTACATTAAATAATATTTTATTGTTGAGAAGCTGGTGAGTTTGAACATTTATCTGTCAGCGGCTGGTAGATGTTCATATTTTAAAAAGTTAATTTCCCTCCCTGAAGCTGGTTCAGTTGTTTTTTGTGGAGAAATGTTTTGGAAAATTTCTATTTTCCTTCCTTGATCTCAACATTATTGAAGTTTTCTTGAGATTAAAAATTCTTCTGACAGCTTGTTGTCGTCAATAAATGTTTCGTTTTTCATCTCCAGAAAACAAAAGTTTGTAAAATGTTTCTATCAGAGTTACTTTTTATGATAATTATGGACTTCAGGGTCAAAAATGATCAATATAAACACAAATAATAAAAGAAAATTATGGTATTTTTCAACTTGGGTCAGCAGTGACCACCTGAAGTCTCCTAAATAACCTTTGTTATATATATAAATTTTATATAAATCATTTCCAGAGCTCGTTTTTTGTGTTTTTTTTAAGAGTCTGATTGAAAGTAAAAACTAGGATCTACTTTGTGGGAAAAGTTCTGGTTGAAAAATACTGTAATTTTTCTTTAAAGCTTCTTTAAACATCATCTTTTAAGTTGAAAAGTTGAGCAAAGTTACAACATGATCGTCACACTGATAGCATCAATAATCACTGGCGGCGTTCCTCAGGGTTCTATACTTGATCCTCTGTAGTTTCAATCAGGTTAAAGCTGCTTGTTTGCTTGTTTCCAGCAGAACAGTTTCTAAACACGACTTCCGTCCAATCATCAGCTAATAGAGCAGCTGTTTGTTAACATGTTAGCAAACAGCTGCTTTTATTTCCACATCCAGCAGAATGAAATGTTGAATAATGAATGTTTGGTGCGCGTGGAGGCGTCGTGTGGAAGTCTGATTACTATTTTCAGGACAAAACAATTAGTTAAAGAACAAAGTTAAGTGTCAACACTGGATTTCATCTCTGAAAAGAGACGTTATCTGACTGAAAATGACAGTTTTAAGGTAACGGTCATGTATGTTATTATGATTAAATACTGAGTCCTATTGTAAACTGTATATATGACATGCAGCGTAGTGTCTGTATAAAGCTTGCTCTCTCTTGGAGATAAAATCCAGCGTGCTGCTTTGTTCTTTTGTTTCTAGTCTTTTGTCCTGCAGCAGTTTCAGATTATTGGTGACGTTTTATAGAGAAAAAACGATTAATAATGACAATAATCTGCAGATTAAATGACGATGAAAGTAACCGTTAGTCGGAGCTGAAATGGGGTGTTTATATTAGGTCATAAAGCGTTTATAGTTTAAGTTTATAATGTGCTTTAGTAGCATTTTAATAACTCCACTAACTGCCACAGACGGACGCAGAGACCCCGAAACATCAACATTTTCCTCCCAAAAGTGAAACAGCAACGTAAACACCAAGAAGCAGCTTAAATGGAGAAACAAACAAACAAACAAAAAAAACAAACACGCGAACGCAACTTCCATCTGTCCGTCCGTCCAACGACAACAACAACAACAACAACAACAACAGCCGCCCACTAACTCAACAGGAAAACATTCAGGACGCCTCCGCAGGACGTCTTCTTCAACAAGACGCCTGCAGCAGGACACATTTGGTGAGAACGAAACATTATAATTATTATGATTCATTAAAATAATAAAAAAACAAACAAAAACAAACAAACAAAAACAAAAAGTGCTCCAATCAACGAGCACGTTTCCCTCTCGGCTCCCGTCTCCGTGTGTTCGCAGCAGCATGGAGACGCGACGGGAGCCGTTTGTCCCTCGAAACCAGAACGATGACGAAGAAAAATAAACAAAAACAAACAAACAAACAAACTCTTCTTCTTCTTCTTCTTCGTCTTGGAGCGTCTGCGTGAAGCCGCAGAGCGTTTCACTGACTGTACACACACTGACTCGTATGGCTTCTGTACAGATGAGAAGGAAAAAAAGGCACCAAAACACAAACGGGTCCGTCTGCAGAGTCACATCCCAGCCCGGACGACCTCCTTCCGACCTTTGACCTTTGACCTCCCGACGCGTTTTCTTTTTTTTTTTTTCCCCACCGTGCAGCTCGTCTGATCGATCAGGGTGTCTGCTGATCGATAACCAGACGATGATAGTTTGTAAAGAATCAGCAGCAGAGAAGTTTTGGATTATTGATTAATCTGATGATTATTTTGTCTTTAAAATGAAAGAAAAAAGTGAAAATTAAATTCATCAATATTCAGTTTAATATGTTTAACATTTATAGTCGTCGATCAATTTTCTGTCAATCAGCTGATTCATTTTTTATTTGTCCTTTTTAAAGCAGTTTATTTAGTTTGAGGCCTGAAGAAAGTCGGTTAATCAATAATTTCACTGACAGGAAATCAATCAGGAATCATTTTAACGATCGATTGATTGTTTTAAAATCGACTGTTTGAACATTTTCTGGTTTTTGATTCTCAGACGTTTAAATTAAAAAGTGTTTTATACAAAAAGTAGGATTTTAAATGTTGGTTCAGATTATTGATGATCTATAGATACATATAGATATATTTATGATCAATTATGTTTTTATTGGTTTTTTTTTTCTTTCAGTTCAGAGTTTGTTTTGTTTTTTTCCCCTCAAACAAAAAGTCAAATTCCTTCTTTAAAAAATGTTTTAAGGTGATTTAACTTTTTTTGTTTGATTGTTTTTTGGTGGGAAAACACGTCTGACAGATTATTATTATTATTATTATTATTATTGACAGCAGATCATTTTTATAAATAATAAAACATGTGAGGACGAAACTTTTGTGTTTCTGCATCAAGAGAATAAAAAAAAAAAATAAAAAAAACTTCCATCAGTCGTTTCTTCAGATTTCTGAAGCAGAACTTCAGTTTTTTTTCCCCACAAAAATATAAAAAAATGTTTTAAAGTTCTGAATTAAATGGATCTGAAATCACTGATCAATATGTTGATTGACAGGAAATTGATATTTTAATATAAACAACTGATCATTTATTTAAATATTTAAATATTTTCTGTTTTTCTCAGTTTTATATCAAAGTAAACTGAATATTTCACTGTTTTCTGTCACATTAAAGAATCAACAGATGAAATCAATAATAATAATAATCAATAATAATAATAATAATAATCAATAATAATAATAATAAGTTCAGGCTGTTCTGATGTCAGTGAATTTGCAGGAGTCGTCTCGTCGGAGCTGCACGGTGAAAACAGTCGATCGAACTTCAGATCGACCTCCAGCAGAAACATCAATGATCAATAATCAATAATCAGTAATCAATAATCAATATATTATCTATATTCGGCGTAAGGCTTCTTTTCTCTTTTCATTCAGTTAGTAAAAGTAAAAGAGTTTTAAGGCAGAGAAGGCGAAACCACAGACAGGAAACAGAGACAGACAGACAGTCGGTGGTCAGGGAGTCGCCGGAGCTCCTTCATCCTCCTGCACCTCCTCCTCCTCCTCCTGCTCCTCCTCATCCTGCTCCTCCTGCTCCTGCTGCTCCTCCTCATGCTCCTCCTGTTGTGCTTTCAGCTGTTAGTCTATGATCTGGACGGCAGAAGGAGGAGACGCGACGCCTCCCTGAGCTCTGAGGCAGAAGTGGGGAGGAGAGAGGAGATGTTAGTGTTTGAGAAGAAAAAGAGGAGGAAGGAGGAGGAGGAGAGTGAACCTTCCTCTCCTCCTCCTCCTCCTCCTCCTGAGAGGAGCTTAATCAAAAGGAAGCAGGCAGTTAAAGAGTTTCAGCAGGAAAGCGAGGAGTCTCTGCTCTCCTCCTCCCAACGGTAGCGTCCGGGTTCGAGGAGGTGCTCGACTCCTCTGTTTCTCCTTTTTTTTGTCGCAGGAGGAGGAAACAGGAGGCGAGGAGGTTTTGTTTTTTTTAGTGATGGAGAGCAGAGACAGAGCTGCAACACAGTTTTAAGAAGAAGAAGAAGAGTTGGAAGTAAAGCTGCTCCTCCTCCTCCTCTGTTTCACCTCCTTCAGTTAGTCTTCAGTTCTCAGAGTTTGAGCTCAGGAGGAGGTCGGAGGTTCAGGAGGAGGTGTGGAGGAAGTCAGGAGGAGATGAGAAGGGAGGAGGTCATGAAGATGTAAGGAGGAGGTCAGGAGTAGAAGTGAAGAAATGAGGAGGTGGTGAGAAGGAGGCGCGGAGGAGATCTGGAGGAGGAAACCAGGAGGTCAGGAGGAGGCGTGGAGAACCACAGGAGGAGGTCAGGAGGATGAGGAGGATGATGATGGCGCCCCAGGAGGAAGGAGACCTGTGCAGGTGAGAACAAGCAGCGGCAGACGAACCTCAGTGATTGTTTGACCTCTGACCCCTCTGACAGCAGACAGGAAGTGCGAGAGAGAGAGAGAGCGAGAGAGCGAGCGAGCGAGAGCGAGTCACTTCACCAGCACTGACTTTGGCAGAAACGCCTCCATCTCGGCGCCTCTGTCCGCGCCCGGCGCCGCTGCCGAGGAAGACGAGGAGGAGGAGGAGGAGCTCGGGGACGAAGAGCCGCCGGCCGCTTTGGGGAGGCTGTACATGTAGACGGCGCCGATGACGAGCCCCGCCCCCGCCGTGAACATCAGGTCCACGTGGAAACCGAACAGGTAGATGGACATCACCGTGGAGACGATGATGGAGAAGGAGGTGGCGAAACCCTTCAGGATGTTGTCGGCGTACTTCACCACCACGGCGACCAGCAGCCCGCCGAACGCCTGGTTGAAGATGACGCACCACACCATGCCCGTGTAGCCGAACAGGAAGCCGCGCTCGGCGATGGCGGCGCCGTCGTTCCACCACATCCCCAGCAGGCCGAGCGCCGTGCCGAAGACGCCGAGCTGCACGTTCCGCAGCCAGACGGACGCCGAGCTGCCCTTCAGGATCTTCTCGAAGTAGACGCCGGCGAAGCCCGACGACATGCAGCTGATCACCACGGCGACCAGGCCCACCGAGTAGTTCTGATTGGAGCTGTCCGACACCGACGCCTCCTTGTTGCCCTCCTGCTGCACCTGAGGAAGAGGAGGAGAGATGAAGAGGAGGAGAGACAGGTGAGATGAAGAGGAGGAGACAGGTGAGATGAAGAGGAGGAGAGACAGGTGAGATGAAGAGGAGGCAGGTGAGATGAAGAGGAGGCAGGTGAGATGAAGAGGAGGAGACAGGTGAGATGAAGAGGAGGAGAGACAGGTGAGATGAAGAGGAGGAGAGACAGGTGAGATGAAGAGGAGGAGACAGGTGAGATGAAGAGGAGGAGAGACAGGTGAGATGAAGAGGAGGCAGGTGAGATGAAGAGGAGGCAGGTGAGATGAAGAGGAGGAGACAGGTGAGATGAAGAGGAGGAGAGAGGTGAGATGAAGAGGAGGAGACAGGTGAGATGAAGAGGAGGCAGGTGAGACGAAGAGGAGGAGACAGACAGGTGAGATGAAGAGGAGGCAGGTGAGACGAAGAGGAGGCAGGTGAGACGAAGAGGAGGAGACAGACAGGTGAGATGAAGAGGAGGCAGGTGAGACGAAGAGGAGGAGACAGACAGGTGAGATGAAGAGGAGGCAGGTGAGACGAAGAGGAGGAGACAGACAGGTGAGATGAAGAGGAGGAGACAGGTGAGATGAAGAGGAGGAGACAGGTGAGATGAAGAGGAGGAGAGACAGGTGAGACGAAGAGGAGGAGAGACGAAGAGGAGGAGAGACAGGTGAGATGAAGAGGAGGAGACAGGTGAGATGAAGAGGAGGAGACAGGTGAGATGAAGAGGAGGAGAGAGGTGAGATGAAGAGGAGGAGACAGGTGAGATGAAGAGGAGGAGAGAGGTGAGATGAAGAGGAGGAGACAGGTGAGATGAAGAGGAGACAGGTGAGATGAAGAGGAGGCAGACAGGTGAGATGAAGAGGAGGAGACAGGTGAGATGAAGAGGAGGAGACAGGTGAGATGAAGAGGAGACAGGTGAGATGAAGAGGAGACAGGTGAGATGAAGAGGAGGCAGACAGGTGAGATGAAGAGGAGGAGAGACAGGTGAGATGAAGAGGAGGAGACAGGTGAGATGAAGAGGAGGAGGCAGGTGAGATGAAGAGGAGGAGACAGGTGAGATGAAGAGGAGGAGAGACAGGTGAGATGAAGAGGAGGAGAGACAGGTGAGATGAAGAGGAGGAGAGTCAGGTGAGATGAAGAGGAGGAGAGGCAGGTGAGATGAAGAGGAGGAGAGACAGGTGAGATGAAGAGGAGGAGACAGGTGAGATGAAGAGGAGGAGACAGGTGAGATGAAGAGGAGGAGACAGGTGAGATGAAGAGGAGAGACAGGTGAGATGAAGAGGAGGAGACAGGTGAGATGAAGAGGAGGAGAGACAGGTGAGATGAAGAGGAGGAGACAGGTGAGATGAAGAGGAGGAGAGACAGGTGAGGTGAAGAGGAGGAGACAGGTGAGATGAAGAGGAGGAGACAGGTGAGATGAAGAGGAGGCAGGTGAGATGAAGAGGAGGAGAGACAGGTGAGATGAAGAGGAGGCAGGTGAGATGAAGAGGAGGAGAGGCAGGTGAGATGAAGAGGAGACAGGTGAGATGAAGAGGAGGAGGCAGGTGAGATGAAGAGGAGGAGACAGGTGAGATGAAGAGGAGGAGACAGGTGAGATGAAGAGGAGGAGACAGGTGAGATGAAGAGGAGGAGAGACAGGTGAGATGAAGAGGAGGAGAGGCAGGTGAGATGAAGAGGAGGAGAGACAGGTGAGATGAAGAGGAGACAGGTGAGATGAAGAGGAGGAGAGACAGGTGAGATGAAGAGGAGGCAGGTGAGATGAAGAGGAGGAGAGACAGGTGAGATGAAGAGGAGGAGAGACAGGTGAGATGAAGAGGAGGAGAGACAGGTGAGATGAAGAGGAGGAGAGACAGGTGAGATGAAGAGGAGGAGAGACAGGTGAGATGAAGAGGAGGAGAGACAGGTGAGATGAAGAGGAAGAGAGACAGGTGAGATGAAGAGGAGGAGACAGGTGAGATGAAGAGGAGGAGACAGGTGAGATGAAGAGGAGGAGACAGGTGAGATGAAGAAGAGGAGACAGGTGAGATGAAGAGGAGGAGACAGGTGAGATGAAGAGGAGGCAGGTGAGATGAAGAGGAGGAGAGACAGGTGAGATGAAGAGGAGGCAGGTGAGATGAAGAGGAGGAGAGACAGGTGAGATGAAGAGGAGGAGAGACAGGTGAGATGAAGAGGAGGAGAGACAGGTGAGATGAAGAGGAGGAGACAGGTGAGATGAAGAGGAGGAGAGACAGGTGAGATGAAGAGGAGGAGAGACAGGTGAGATGAAGAGGAGGAGACAGGTGAGATGAAGAGGAGGAGACAGGTGAGATGAAGAGGAGGCAGGTGAGATGAAGAGGAGGAGACAGGTGAGATGAAGAGGAGGAGACAGGTGAGATGAAGAGGAGGAGAGAGGTGAGATGAAGAGGAGGAGAGAGGTGAGATGAAGAGCAGACAGGTGAGATGAAGAGGAGGAGAGACAGGTGAGATGAAGAGGAGGAGACAGGTGAGATGAAGAGGAGGAGAGACAGGTGAGATGAAGAGGAGGAGACAGGTGAGATGAAGAGGAGGAGACAGGTGAGATGAAGAGGAGGAGACAGGTGAGATGAAGAGGAGGAGACAGGTGAGATGAAGAGGAGGAGACAGGTGAGATGAAGAGGAGGAGAGACAGGTGAGATGAAGAGGAGGAGAGACAGGTGAGATGAAGAGGAAGAGAGACAGGTGAGATGAAGAGGAGGAGACAGGTGAGATGAAGAGGAGGAGAGACAGGTGAGATGAAGAGGAGGAGACAGGTGAGATGAAGAGGAGGAGAGACAGGTGAGATGAAGAGGAGGAGAGACAGGTGAGATGAAGAGGAGGAGAGACAGGTGAGATGAAGAGGAGGAGAGACAGGTGAGATGAAGAGGAAGAGAGACAGGTGAGATGAAGAGGAAGAGAGACAGGTGAGATGAAGAGGAGGAGACAGGTGAGATGAAGAGGAGGAGACAGGTGAGATGAAGAGGAGGAGAGAGGTGAGATGAAGAGGAGGAGAGAGGTGAGATGAAGAGCAGACAGGTGAGATGAAGAGGAGGAGAGACAGGTGAGATGAAGAGGAGGAGAGACAGGTGAGATGAAGAGGAGGAGAGACAGGTGAGATGAAGAGGAGGAGAGACAGGTGAGATGAAGAGGAAGAGAGACAGGTGAGATGAAGAGGAGGAGACAGGTGAGATGAAGAGGAGGAGACAGGTGAGATGAAGAGGAGGAGACAGGTGAGATGAAGAGGAGGAGACAGGTGAGATGAAGAGGAGGAGACAGGTGAGATGAAGAGGAGGCAGGTGAGATGAAGAGGAGGAGAGACAGGTGAGATGAAGAGGAGACAGGTGAGATGAAGAGGAGGCAGGTGAGATGAAGAGGAGGAGAGACAGGTGAGATGAAGAGGAGGAGAGACAGGTGAGATGAAGAGGAGGAGACAGGTGAGATGAAGAGGAGGAGACAGGTGAGATGAAGAGGAGGAGACAGGTGAGATGAAGAGGAGGCAGGTGAGATGAAGAGGAGGAGACAGGTGAGATGAAGAGGAGGAGACAGGTGAGATGAAGAGGAGGAGAGAGGTGAGATGAAGAGGAGGAGAGAGGTGAGATGAAGAGCAGACAGGTGAGATGAAGAGGAGGCAGGTGAGATGAAGAGGAGGAGAGACAGGTGAGATGAAGAGGAGGAGACAGGTGAGATGAAGAGGAGGAGAGACAGGTGAGATGAAGAGGAGGAGACAGGTGAGATGAAGAGGAGACAGGTGAGATGAAGAGGAGGAGACAGGTGAGATGAAGAGGAGGAGACAGGTGAGATGAAGAGGAGGCAGACAGGTGAGATGAAGAGGAGACAGGTGCGTTAGGGGGCGGGGCTTACCTGGACGATGGCCACGCCTCCAAACAGCAGCAGCAGTGAAACCCACTGAACTCTGGACAGCGACTTCCTCAACATCAACACGCTGAACAGAGCCGTGGTGAGGATCTTCAGCTGGTACGTCACCTGAGGAGGAGGAGGAGGAGGAAGAGGAGGAGCATTGATCCACTGACACAACAACAACCAGGATACAAACTAATCAATAGATACGATCGGATGAAGGCGGCGTCCTCCGGTCTGACCTGGAAGGTGGCGGCCGGCAGGTTGGAGATGGCGATGTACTGCAGGTTGTTCTGCAGCGTGTAGATGAGAGAAGGAACGGCCAGCTTCAGAGTGTCTTTATACTGGAACACTATGGCATCCACCAGGAAGGAGAAGGTCTCCTTCACGCTGACTGCAGGAGGAGAGGGAGGAGGAGGGGGGGGGGGGAGGAGGAGGAGGGGGAGGAGGAGGGGGAAGAGGAGGGGGAGGAAGAGAAGGAGGAGAAGAAGAGGAAGGAGGAAAAGAAGGACAAGACGAAGAAGGAGGAGGAGAAGAGGAGGAAGAAGGAGGAGAAGAGGAAGGAGGAGGAGGAGCGGGAGGAGGAGGAGAAGATGAAGGAGAAGGAGAAGGAGAAGAAGGAGGAGGAGAAGAGGAGGAGGAGAAGAAGGAGGAGGAGGAGTAGAAGATGAAGGAGAAGAAGGAGGAGAAGAAGAAGAAGAAGGAGGAGGAGGAGTAGAAGATGAAGGAGAAGAAGAAGGAGGAGAAGAAGGAGAAGGAGAAGAAGAAGAAGGAGGAGGAGGAGGAGGAGGACGAGAAGACAAAGGAGGAGGAGGAGGAGGAGAAGGAGAGGAAGGAGGAGGAGGAGAAGAAAAAGAAGAAGAAGGAGGAGGAGGAGGAGAGGGGGGGGGAGGGGGAGGAGGAAGAGGAGGAGGAAAAGAAGAAGGACAAGACGAAGAAGAAGGAGGAGGAGAAGAGGAAGGAGGAGAAGAGGAAGGAGGAGAAGAGGAAGGAGGAGAAGAGGAAGGAGGAGGAGGAGGAGAAGGAGGAGAAGAAGGAGAAGAAGAAGGATAAGAAGAGGAGGAGGAGGAGGAGGAGGAGGAGAAGACAAAGGAGGAGGAAGGAGGAGGAGGAGGAGAAGAGTGATACTCTGGGTTAGGGCTCGGCAGTCACACACATGTCACATGCTGATACTGATCAATCAGATCAATAAAACGTTATTTTCTGATCTTCTAGAGCACAAATAAACACGCTTGATTTAAAAACTGTTAAAAGTGTTTTGATCTGGTTTGAATCTTCAGCTTCAGCTCTACAAACTGCAGAAAGTGAAGCTCTGTGATTGGACATTTGTCACCGAGGTGCATGATGGGAGTCGTAGTTAACTTCTCTTCCTCAGTTTTTACATCCACAGGCTTCTAACGCACTTTATCATTCACTTCACGACAACACAAACTGTTTCTGCAGGAACCTGAAAGAGTTTCTCACCTCACAGCTGCGTTTTCATTAATTAATAACTGATTTAATTACTAATGTTAATAAAGCGTGACTCACATTTCTTCTGCAGCAGGATGATGAGCAGGCACGTCAGGACCTTCAGGATCTCCGCCATGACGACGGCCGACGTGGCGAAGAAGCGGTCGCCCGGCAACGTGCGGACGTATCGGATGCTGAGGATGAGCGACGCATTCTGGACGACGAGCACGGCGAGACTGATGTACTTCAACTTCCTGTTGGCTGAAACACAGAAACAAAACAAACAAACACGACATCAAACATTAAACCTCCAGATGTTTCACTTTAAATATGTTTTTATGTCACATTTAGTTTGTTTGGTTTGAATATTTATAAATGTAAAGTGAATATTTTTGTTTGTTGTGAACAAAACAAAACATTTTATGGATCAAAAACTGATCAATTAATCAATAATGAAAGTAATCGTTAGCTGCATCTCTAATTATTAATATTGTTGATAAATCAATGAATCATTTAGTCCATAAAATGTTAAAAAAAAGTGAAAAACATCTGTAACAATTCTGCAGATTCACAGATGAATCCTTCCTTTATTATCAATTAATCTGCCGATTATCTTCTTGATAAATAAAGTTGTTTTTTTTCTTGATTTAATTGATTAATTGGTTCGATCAGCGTTTCCCAGACGACCAAAACAACGTCATCAAATGTCTTGTTCTGTCCTCGACTCAAAAGATCTTCAGTTTACTGTCACAGAGACTCAAAGAAACCAGAAAATATTCACATTTAAGACGCTGAAATCATAAAAAAATGACTCAAAATGATTAATTGATCATCAAAATAGCAGCAGATTAATTTAATAGTTGACGACTAATTGATTAAATCGACTCATCGCTGCAGCTCTGACTGATTTAAACGATGAGTCTGAAGGCTGCAGCTGTTATTTGTTTACAGTGTTAATATTATATTATTATCTGTGTGTAAATAAAAGGACTCTGAGGATCAGGATCCAGGATCAGGATCCGTTTAACGCCGTTAACGTACAAACTCATCAACAAGCCGAACCGTTTCATTAACGACATCAGTGTTTGAACAGTTAAATGTCACTGTAGAAGCTGCTTCTACTAAACAAAGAGACAGAATAATTGTTTTTAATGCTTTTAATACAGTGTGAGCAGTGAAAGATGATTACAGCAAGAAAAACAGGTTTAATGTTCATTTAGGCTCCTGACTGTTGGTTTAAGACACATTAATCGTCCTTTAATGAATGAATGAAAGGTGTGTTTACCTAGTGAGCTGTCTGCATTCACACTACTGTTAGAAAATCACAGACCTGTAAATAAAAAGTTTCCACTGTGTGTTTTTGGTTCATGGAGGACAAAGTGTCCTCAGCAGCGCTCACAAACAGTCACACTGTGATTTTAAGGGTTTTTTTTAGGGTGTAAAAACAGATTCAGAGCTGCAGTTTGGAGCCTAAACACCATAAAACCTGAGGACATACAGGTGTGCCCCTCTCAGGAACAGTGTGTGTGTGTGTGTGTGTGTTTCCTGAACATAAAACCCCACCTGTGTCAAACATCCACGTCACCAGCAGTCAAACCCTCCTGACAGTCCACCACTCATTCCCACCTGAACACACCTGACTTTAACATCTTTAAATCGGCTTTTTTAAAAATTATTATTATGAATGTTTTAACATCTTCTGTTGACGTTTAGTTTCCACAAACTGAAGCAGAAACATTAACCGACACCAACATCTCAGTCAGCTACAAAACAACTAATAATAGCTCAGTTATCTGTGAAGTTGGGCGCTGTGTGTTAGCCTAGCATTACACATTAGCCTCCAGCCCAGCTAGCATGCTAACAGCTACTTTTTCTTGGTTTAAGTTATAATAATGATTCATTTTTTTACTAATTAATCACCTGTTATTCTGTCTAACTCTGTCTATAATAGTTAGTCAGCACCCTGGCTAACTTTTCTGGTTAACTTCTGTGAGTAGTGACCACCAGGAAGTCGGTTAAGTTTGGTTAATTTAACCACTAGTTAGCTTCACCTGCCTGGAGGTTGAGACAAAAATAACTTTATTGACAGAAACATATTTAAATTATTTCAACACATCAACCAGCTTTAGAGCCGTACGGCCCCGGTTAACCCAGCTCCCCCCGCGGCTCCACGTACCGTCACTCTGACCCCGGGTCGTCGTCTTCTCCTCCGCCGCCTGGCTGTGCTTCCCTACGGCCATACTGCGCTGCCTCTGCCCGCCGTTCGGACCGAGCTATCGCCCCGCTGCCTGCTCGGCTAACGCTCCGCTAGCCTCTCAGCTAGCCCCGGCTCTCCTTGTAGATCCAAAACCGGAGCAGCGACCCTCCCCCAGTTTGTTATTATTCCAGTTAGAGTGGGAAGAAGCGGCGGGTCTGTCAGGCTGTGTTTGCACCGGAGCTGAGTGGAGCCTGCGGACCAAGCACCGGGACCATCAGGGTGAAACAGTCCGCGCAGGGGCTGCTGTGTTCGGACACTGAAGGAGCCTCTGACGGCTGCACAGATAGGAAACACCTCCGCTGACAGGATGTACCACTCTGATGAAAAAAATAAACTGCACAGAGGAAAATCTCCACGTCACCATGGAGAGTGAAACCGGAAAAAACCCGACATGTTTAATTTTGTACTTTCATTTGGTAAATTGACCGATACATCAATGTAAAAATCCCCCATTACTATTAAAACTCCTCCATGAAAAATCCCCCTACAGTAAAAGTACACAAGTATTATGAGCTTGATGTAGTTAAAGTATTGCAGTAAAAGTAGTGGTTTGGTCCCTCTGACTGATATATTATTATATATGACATCATTAGATTATTAATAGTGAAGCATGAGTGTTAGAGCAGCATGTTACTGTTGTAGCTGCTGGAGGTGGAGCTAGTTTACACTACTTTATATACAGTTAGCTAGTTTAGTCCACTGGTTCCAGTGGCTCATTGATGAGGACATAGTTGGACTATAAATTACAATTTATCTGCATAATTTATTCTTTATTAACATTTGGTGACTGCAGTTTGTCAGAGGTCAGCTGTGCTTCTCTGGCCTCAGCTCTGAAGTCCAACCCCTCCCATCTGAGAGAGCTGGATCTGAGTGGAAACAAGCTGCAGGATTCAGGAGTGAAGCTGCTGTGTGCATGTTACTGTTGTAGCTGCTGGAGGTGGAGCTAGTTTACACTACTTTATATACAGTTAGCTAGTTTAGTCCACTGGTTCCCAACCTAGGGGTCGGGGCCCCTCCAAAGGGTCAGCAGATAAATCTGAGGGGTCGTGAGATGATTAATGGGGGAAGAAAGAAGAAAAAACAAAGTTCTGATACACAAATCTGTTTTCAGTTTCTGGACTTTTTCTCTAATCTTTGATTTTTTGCTGAAATGTGACGTTTCTGAAGGTCTTATCAGTCTGCAGCAGCTGCTCCTCTGAATCCTGCAGGTTGTTGTTATTCAGGATCAACCTGCTGAGATCTACCTTCTACTCACTGTTACTGTTTACAAGAGGAAAGAAGAAGAAACAACGTTCTGATATCTTTGATTTTTGCTGAAATATTGGATCATTTGAACATTTATTGAAATGAAAGCATGTGAGAAGTTTAGAGGGAAAAATCACTATTTGGTGGAGCTGTTAACAACTCATAGACATGTGAAATGTGACCCCGACTACACACTGCTTTTTGTAAGACGTCAAAAGACAAAAAGGTTGGAAACCACTGGTTTCATCTTTAACAATGTGTTGTATTTTAAAAGCTTGTTATATTATCCATTGTGTCAAATCTTCATCTGAAAAGTAACTAAAGCTGTTAAATAAATGTAGTGGAGTAGAAAGTACAATATTTCCCTCTGAAATGTAGAAAGTAGCATCACATGGAAATACTCAGGTAAAGTACAAATACCTCTAAACTGGACATAACAAACCTTCTCCTTCCCTCTCAGTCTGTGTTGAGGAGCTGTGAATAAAGCTCAGAGTGAGACCTCCTTCCTGGTTTCTCTTCTCTGACGCTGCTGAAAACAACAATCGCTTCCTTGTTCTCTCCTGCAGGTTGACCTTGGAGGAATCTTATTGGCTGCTGGCGAACAGTTCACCTGTTTAATCTTTAACCTGCAGCGCCACCTGCTGGATGACTGAGTGTAAAAACAAACCAGGAAGTTTTTACACTTTATGGAGTAAAAACAACAGTGAAATCTGACACATTTACTCTTTTTTAGCAACAAGATTTAAGCTTTTTTGGCTTCATGTGTGAAATAAACAGTCAGAAATACAAGTTAAAGATGTTTAAAATGAGATTATTTGTCTTTAACTTTCATCCTACAAACACTTTTAACACAGAAGTACAACTGACTGACAACCAGGAAGTTTTTACACTTTATTCAGTGTTAAACTGGTGAAAGAAAGCCGATAAACAAACTGAAAACCTTCATTTAAACCAGTTAAAACAACTTTAAGCTGCTGTGTGTTTGTTTTACAGGAGTAATATCAGGTTTAATCATCCTAAAATAAGATATTAATACTTTTTTTTTTGCTGTGTGTGCTACACAATAAGAATAATGATGATTTGTAACAAAAGAAACACCACAAATACATGATCAGTAATAAAAGAAGTGAATTAATTTATAATTTTACTGCATTTATTCAGATTGTTGACACGACTGAAACAAACCTGCGATGATGTGATTATATCCATGTGCTTGTACACATAGATACAGATATACATACATGCATTAATATCAAATATCAAATAATAAACCTTTATTTTCTTGTTCTGGCGGCTGAAATATGAAATCACTCGAGCAACAGAGACGCTTTCACTTGATATTTTTATACAAATAAAGTTGATTTTAAAATAAAAACTTGAGTGTTTTCATTTTTATACAGATTTTATTGTTTTTATTCCACGTTAATCTGTCAGCTGATCGATGACTGAACGCGTCACATGACCTCCTCTCACTTCCTGTCTGCCTCTTCATCGTCTCCTCATCCTCGGAAGCCTTTTAAATAAATAAACATGTAAACAACAAATAAACTGCTGCATTAAAACTGCCAGAAGTTTATAAAATAACTACAATTATCCACATTTATCAGCTGCAACACTTTCACATTAGTGTTTGATTTAAATCCATTAATATAAAATATGATTCTGAAAGAGGAAATTCTGCTTCATGAGAACTTTTACTTTTGATATTTTAGGTAAATTTCACAACTAAACACTTCTGTACTTTTCCCTCCAGCCAGAAACACGTCGTTGTTTTTCTTCTTCTTCTTCTTCTTTTTGTTTGTTTTCACATTAATTCGACGTGGAAAGTTTCTCTGAGCTCAGTGGAAATCTGACTTTTATTTTGTTTTGTTTTGTTTTGAAAGGGGAAGGGGGCGGGGCTTATGACATCACAACTGGTTGGGAGCCAATCATGATCCAGAATTTAACAGTGACGTGTGAAAATACTGAAACTTTACAGTGAAGAAGGAAAATTTATTTACATTTCTGGGTTTTTTTAAGATGTAGATGCTGTTTTAAAGATTTTAACTGGATAATTAATATTTTGAATGAGTTTAACTTGTAACTGAATGTTTCTACTCTGTTAACGACACTTTTATTAAAGTTAAATATTTAAAAAAAATGGCAAGCTACTCAACCTTTGAGCAAATATATGAAGAGCATGACATACCAAAATAAAACATTTTTTCAAATATTTACAATAAAAGACCTGATGTCTGAACCACCGTTGACAAATCAGGCTAATTAAAGGTTTAGTATCTTTATTTTATGTAACTTTGATGTCTAATGAAAAGACAGATTAGAAGCATGGAAAGCAGGAGATACTTGAAGTGCTTAAAGGAACAACAAACTGCTTCAATACAAACGTCTGAACCTTTATTACCTCAGTAAACTGAATAAAATCTGCTCTAATGTCCCAGATACTTGATGTAAGATAAGTTGTTCCAAAGTGTTACAGGACCGTCTCTCAGATGGAGAGGATGCTCCTAGAGCGGGTTGTTCTCTAATCGGAAGATTGGCGGTTCGATTCCTGGCTCTTCCTGTCCACATGTCAATGTGTCCTTGGGTAAGACACTTAACCCCAAATTGCTCCTGATGCCTGTGCCATCAGTGTGTGAATGTGTATGAATGGTTAGTTTCCTCTGATGGGCAGGTTGGACCTTGTATGGTAGCCCCTGTACCCGTTCATCGTGTGAATGTGTGTGAATGGGTGAATGTGATTTGTGATGTAAAAAGCGCTTTGAGTAGTCAGAAGACTAGAAAAGCGCTATACAAGTACAGCCCATTTACCATTTACATGCTGAACTTTGTATTCTGGATATTCAGTTCTAATCAATCAGTATTAATTGATTTTGGCTCTTTTCTGGAGAAAGACACAGTTTCCCTCTGTAAAGTTATGGTTGAAAGAAATTGTAATATATCTGCACTGGAAAGACTCACATTTATATTATTATTATTAGAGGGAAAAGAAAACAGTTTGTTTAAGTATGGAAACATTTTTAGGATTTTTTGGTGGATGAAAATGTGATAATCTGAGACCTGCAAGTTACCGCTGCTGCCTTTTCAATTATTCATTTGTTTTTGTCTTTTTATTTACTTATTTATTATTACTATTGCTGTCATTATATATATATATATATATATATATATATATATATATAATATTTTTCCTTAATTGTTTATTTGTATAGTGCATTATTATTATTACTTTAGTCATTGTCATTTGTATGTTTATTATGTTAAAACCTAATAAATGTAGTAAAATATTAAAAAGCTTCAGCTGAAACAAACTAAACTCAAAAAGTCTGAAAATAAAAAGACAATAAAGGACAAAACGTGTAAAAGTCATCAAAACAATCTTTTTTTATTCAAACGTTGGATCTTTGTCGTCTTTGATCCGTAGATTCTTATTTAATATAAATAAACAGAAACAAGTGACCAACCGGCCACTTTAACAACCTGAAACCATTCAACAAATACACAAGTATTTACAGTGACGTCACACCCGAACGCCAGCGGCCGATTCTCACACGCCGACGCCAAACTGCAACCATGCAAAACATAAACAAAAACATTAATGATTCTGACGTTAACATCAAACGAACTTTGACCTCAGAGCTGAAAAAACCTGAACTGAGATCCTGAAGGTCACGTCTGTTCCTGCTTTCACCGCGACAGCGTTAAAACAAACAAACACTTTATTTCACAGGTTCCTTCACTTCCTGGTGAAACAGCTGGAAACACTTCTCCTGTTCTTTAGTTTGATGGATTTTAAGGAAAAAACGCTGCAACTATTGATCATCTTCTCAATTAAACTGGTTTAAAGCTGCAACAATTAGCCAATTAATCATTTGACAGGTAATTAATCAGCATCTATTTAGAGTTTTTGAGCTCTTTTTAGTAATAAAGACAAATATGAGCTGATAATTTAACACTTTTCTGTCATTTTTGCTTTTAAAAAAATGACTGAAATGATTAATTGATTATCAAAATAGTTGCTGATTAATTTTCTGTTGATAAATTATTTGTTAATCTGATTGTTTGCTTCCAAAAAAAAAATGTAATAAAGCAAAGTTTGATCAGACAAGAAGAAGCAGATAAACAGCTGCTGGTGTTTTATGTCTCGTCATCGTCTGATTTCTCCGTCTGAACTGCAGCAGAGAGTTTTTGATGTTGTTTCTGCTTTAAAATATTCAAAAAAAACCACTGAAACAAAACAAATGAAACAGATTCCAGCTGCTTTCTGGGAAACGCTCCAGGAAGGTCAAAGGTCAGTTTTGAAGGCCTGGTGAGGTAAAGTGTAAACTGCGGAGAAGCGGATCAGAGCCGAAGGAAGGAAGGAAGGAAAGAAAAACCAAACAAACCTGCCGTATACAATCTGCGTCTTCAAAAACCTAATAAATACTCAGCTTAATAAATAACCTAACAGGAAGTCTATCTGCCCAAATCAAACATGGCTTCCAAACCTGTCGCCAAAACTGATAAATAAAAAAAAACAAACAACAGAACAGCTGACTGCAGCCTGACCAGAATAAAAAAAAACAAAACATAAATGAATAAATATTTTTGGTTAGAAGATCGTATCGCTGCTTCGTTAAATTAATTTCTTTCCTTCATTAAATGAGTAACAATCATATTTATCACCACGCGGCTGATGCAGCCGGTGGTGCGTTCAAGGACGCTCTGACATTTAAGAGCTGCTGAACAAAAACACATCGATGCAAATTAAACTTCTGATGTTTGATCTGCTGTTTTTTTTCTTCTTCCTGTTTGTGTTCAGTGACTGAAAACAGAAAAATGTAAAATAAATAAATTAGATGCTGAATGTTTGCTGTGATGCGTTTAAAGTCTCTTCGGTGGAGCCGGTTTGTAGTATGACGAGCTAAAAACTTTAACATCCAGTGTAAGTAGACAAAAAACAAAAAACAAAAAAACAACAACATCCAGAGTCCTGCTGAGTGTCACAGATCCTCCACAGTTGTGTCTGAACGAGGTGTTTATTAGGAACGTCCGTCTCTGCGTACGGAGGGTCGACTTCGTTAGGAGCGTTAGAGCGACTGGCTGGGCAGAGAGCTGCGGTCCTCCTGCAGGTCTCCTCCTTCCTCCTCCTCCTCCACCTCCGCTCCTTCCATCCAGGGGTGAGACAGGATCTGCTCCAGAGTCGGGCGTTCCTCGGGACGGTAAGACAGACACCAGCGAATCAGAGACTGGCATTCTGCGGGAAGAAAGAGGGAGCGGAGACGTCAGGTTCAGGTTCAGTTTGTTTTTTAAAGCTACTGAAATTGATGTTGTTTTTTTTTGGGGTGTAAATTTAAAAACGGCGTTCACCTTTAGAGACTCGTCTGGTGAAAACGGGCGTGGCCCCGACGATCTCCTGGTCGCGTTCAAACGGGATGTCGCCGCACACCATGTCGAAGAGCAAGACGCCCAGCGACCAGACGGTGAGAGCGACGGCCTTGTAGGACTGAGACTGGATCCACTCCGGAGGACTGTAGACACGAGTACCTGCAGACGCAGAGACGCAGCGTTAGCAGACGCTCGCTTGGCGTTCATTTAAACGACACGTGTGAGATTTAATAACGTGATGTAAACGTTTCTCTCTCTGTACCTTCGAACTCGCTGTACGCCGTCTCTTTGAGAGGAGCTCCCGACCCGAAGTCGATGATCTTGACCTCCAGCGTCCTCGTGTCGACCACGATGTTCTCGTCTTTGATGTCTCTGTGCACGACGCCGTGAGCGTGCACGAAATGCAGCGACTCCACGATCTGACGGAAAAACCTGCAGAGGCAAAGAAAACAGACGTCAGGCGCCACGTCACACGCCACGGAGCCGAGGAGAACGAAACGCCGAGAGCAGACGCAGCAGCGGGCGGCGGCGTGCAGGAACGGAGTCGTACCTGAGCGCGAGCTGCTCGGGCAGCGCTCCTCTCTCGGTGATGAAGTCGAACAGGTCCTGGCACTGCGGCGGGCGCTCCAGCACCAGCAGGAAGCCCCGCCCCTCCACCTCGAACCAGTCCAGCATGCGGATGACCCCGCCGTGACCCCCGACCTCAGACAGCCGCTGCAGCAGGGCGATCTCCATGGGAACGGGACCGACCTCGCCGGGCTGAGGAGAGAATCAGAGAAGAAACATCAACATCATCATCGACTTTTTACTGCATTTAAAAGTAGAACTGATCAATCAATTAATCAATAAAATAGAAGAAAATACTGAAATAAACTTTTTATTATTGATAACTTTTAATGTCTCGTTTCATCTGAACGACAATCCAAAAACCAAAAGACTGAATTTTTATCATTTTTGCTTAAAAAAAAAAAAGATTATTGAAGTTTAATCGACTGCTTCAGCTCAAATTAAAAGATTCATTTTTAATAAACTAAAAACTACCAACTGCCTGTAAAAATAAAGTTTTATTACCTTTATTATTATTACCATTTAAATAATATTGATCTTAAATATCATGTTTGTAACGTCTGGCGTTCACAGGTAAGGAGAAATCGTGGTTATGACTCACGCTGGTATTTTTTGTTTACGAGCAGAAAAATCTCCAGATTTGCATGTCGTGTCTTTTTTTGTTTTGTTTTTTTTAAACTCAAACAGAAACTCAGCTGTGGTTCCTGTTGGGAGTTTTTCGGTGTGAGTCACCGTCTGCAGGTGCGTTCAGGTGTTTCTGCGGCGGTGGTCGGAGGGGAGAACCCGGTTTTTACCGCCGTGATGTGTAAAAAGAAAAACACATTCTTGCCGCTGGTTTGAGGGGGGGGGGGGGAAATCCTGACTCGCATCATCTGCTGAACCGTGACATCACAGGTTTCCGTGGGAACCGGAGGACAGCCCCCGCCCACGGCTGTAGTTCGCCTGTCCGTCCAGCAGAGGGCGGCGCTCGACACGGACGCAGCAAAAACAAACATGAACTTCTACTGAATTCATCACGAGTCTCTTTTTTTTTTTTTAAAGATAAAACTCCAAATGTTATCTGTTTCAGCTTCTCACATGAGTCACAGTTTCTGTTTTTATCATCATATTAAACCGAACTGATCTTTGGGTTTTTAGACCGTTTCAGACAAAACAAGACATGTGAAGTCATGTCACTTGGGACTGTTGGGAACATGTGAAGGAAATCCCCCCACGTTTTCTGACATTTATATTAGAACTGAAATGATTCATGAAAAAAAAAAAAAAAAATGAAAACAACAGTTCAGTCACTCACCAGTCTGGCCCACTGCTGGACTCTGTCACTGGAAATCTGCTTAATGGCAACCTGGAAGGACAAAAAAAAGAAAAAAAAGGAGTGTGAATGTGCTGCTACAGTAGAAAACATGTCCTTTGACACATCAGATAATAATAATAATAATAATAATAACACCATTAATCACAATGTATATGTGTCAGTCAGTGCAGCATTAAGGGTGAGACTAAATCTGAAGCTGGTGGGAAAGAAAATAAAGTTCAACATGTGGTGTGTGTTTGCGGTCTGACCTGCAGTCCATCAGACAGCCGCTGGCCTGAAAACACTGAGCCGAAACCGCCGCTGCCGAGCAGAGAACCGCAGCGATACTGACTGCAGAACGGTTCCTTCACTGAGAGAGAGAGAGAGAGAAAACACAGAATAAACCAGCTGTGGACACACATTTGTGACATTTTACAGAATTTAACTGTAAAAACCGATAAATCTCGCTGCCCTCAAACGCACCAGGATGATGTTTTCACCTCTGTTTGAGTTTATTCCCTTTTTCTACTCTACTTCTGTGATTAAAAATAAAAAAAGCTCTGACGTCTGAGCTATCTCCAAGAGCAGGAAATATGGTTAAAAGCTCTTTAAAAAGCTAGTAAGTGGACCTTGAGTTCACAATATAATCCACACTGGACTTGCAGAGTGAAGCAGGACAAACAGGCTGAAAAGGAGAAGGAAACGCTGAGGAAAGAAAAGTGTTGTATAATAATTGTTGAGCAACTTTCATATTTCATGTCACATTCCCGACAAGTCACTGTAGTGGATTTAAAGCTAAGCAGAGCCCTAAATAAGTCATTTAAATTAATTGGTAGCTATTTTAATTATCGATTAATCGTTTAAATTCCAGTGTCAAGCAAAAAAAAAACAACTAAATTCCCTGCTTGTGTTGTCCAGTGTGTTTTCTGCTTTTCTTCACTGTATAAAGTTAGACTTTTTTTAAATGCACAAACTGAAGGAGCTGATTACATCTCATTATGATTGTACCTGGTGATTACATGTGACAAATAAACTTGATTGATCGATAAAGAAACTTGCATCTGCTCGGTCTGTTTGTTTTTGTTGTGGGCAGTTAGCAAACAGCTAAGCTAACATTGACCGTTGCCGTCTTAACAAGCTAACGAAATTAGACATAATTAAATGGAGATTAAACTACCAAAAAAAGAACTATCACCATTTAAGTTCACATCGCCGTTAATATCAGCAGGAGTTTGATATAAAACCGTGTTAAACTCGGTTTAAAGTGTTTGAAAAGTCTCCTTTTTTTTTAAAAAGGGACGTTAACCGTCGTTAAAACTAAATTCCAGTAACCATAGAAACGGTTCTTTATTAATAAAGCTGCCAAACAAAGACGTTTTTTTAATTGTTATTGTTAAAAATGGTGTTTTTCCAGTGTAGTCTGGTTGTAGTCGGGCTAAAAGGCGGTTTGCAAAACAAAAACATCCACGGAGTTTCACTGAGAGACAGTTTTCTCAGCCAGGAGGGTGAAAACTGCTTTATTTAACATGAAAACACTTAAAGTTCCAGTTATTCATGAGCTCTTCTTACCGTTTTTCCCCCTGACTTCCTCCTCCAGATGAAACTCCACATTCCTCTTGTCCAACATGTTTTTCTTTTCTTTTCTTTTTTTTTTTTTGAAGCGGTCAGTTTAGTTGCAGCTGATAAAATCCATCCTGTTTGGTTGTGAATTCCTTTCTGTGTCGGTTAAAAACTTCTTTCCTCGTCTGAAACCGACTGACGCCGCCTTCTTTTCCCCCGGGTTACACTTTATAAATCCAATTTCAACAAAGAAAATTACTTTAAAAGTTATTTTCTGTGTTTAAAACGGCTCAAAAAGTTGTAAATACTAGCTAATGTCGGAAGGTAGAATCCCTGTTCCTCCCGCTTACCGTCGTCTCTGTCCTACACTACTGTTTTGGTCTGTTGTATTAGTAGATGCCTTGTCTCTGACCACACCCACTTCACAACCACTGTCCAATCAGCGCGCACTAGTGTGCGCAATGTTTTGAACCGTCCCACCAATCAGAAACAGTTGTTGGCAGTTGTAATGAATATTCAGTTACCGCGAAAGGAATTCAGAACGCAATAAGCGCGCGTAGCTGGTGACGGGAAAGAGGAAGACGATTTCCCCCCAAACCAAGCACGCGCTTACACACACACACACACACACAGGTTGAACAGAGCGCGAGCTGTAGCGAAATAACCCAACGGTTCCTCTACATGCCGCGCGCGCCTTCTCCACACCCACACGCACGCGCAGTGGGCTCGTTTCAGTTTGACTCAACTCTCGCTCTACTTACTCAAGTTTACCGGCAAAGGATGTAAAACTAGAAAGCCACAAGCTGCAGTTCACATCAGCTCTCTAATAAACGAAGGTCAGGTTCCTTTTCTTGGAAGCTTCCTCATACGTATTTTTAATTTTTTTTTCTGTTCTTTTTTTATTCTATGCAAATGTTCAAACATGTGTCCAAAATAACTGAGAGCATGATACTGAGAAAAACTACTTATATATATATAATAAATTAAGAAGTAAAATGTAGTCAAATCTATAAAACTAATAAATGAAATAGAAAAATAATAGAAAATAAACACAAGTAAATGAGTACAACATAAAATAGTGTCTCAGCAAGTGTTATTACTTGAAAAACTTTTTCATAACCACTATGTCTAGCACTTTTTAATAAAAAACTACACACTAAAATCAGCAGTTTGGGTCAATATTGCATCAAAACAACTTAACTTTTACATACTTTACATACAAACAAGTTTTTACCTAAAAATTGTACATTTCTTGAACAAAACTATGTGCATATGACATTTTAAAAGACACACAAGTTATTAAAAATCAATAGCAAACCTTGATGTGTAAGTTTAAAAAGAGTAGATTAGTCTGGGTGAAATAATCCAACATTAAAATAAAAAAATACCAACAAAACTGGGTCAAAAACAACATTAACCCAGTATTGTGTCGGTGCTATACTGACCCAAACTAGTTCAACTTTTACCACAGTGATGTTTTCTAGTGTGTACATTTGTAATATTTAGCTGGTAAACAGTCGTCAGTCATTTTGCTTACAAGATGTTTGACCCCTTCGTTCTGCACCAACGCTCCAAAAGCGACGCCTCTTCATATCAAAGCTGAAGTTTTTGTTTTTCCAAGCACAGCAACAAGTGCAAATTGTCCCAAAAAAGATAAAAAAAAAAAAAATGTTCTGATGATTCAGCTTTACAGAATCTGCAAATATTATATTCAATGGAATTCAGTTTCTGTTGAATGAATGAAGTGATGACATGCAAGTCTTTCATGTCAGAGTGAGACAGGAAGACTCCAGATAGCTCAGCATTTCTACACATGAAGGAAGTTCATTTAGTGCTTGTGTTGACTTCTTGAGAATGTGTAGTGATGAACGTGCATTTTGTCATAATAGTGAAACTGAAAACCCCCCTTTTACTTTACATTTGTCATCAAGGACTTCTTTGATAAAGAAAAAAAACACACACACACACACACACAAAAACACAATAAAATACTGATTAAAGCTGTAATCTTTAACTATCAGCGGGCAGAAGACGAAGAATTCAAATCATTACTTTCATTATTGACTCATCCGCCGCTTATTTTCTCAAGTAATCAATCGATGAGTCAATAAACTGTGAAGGAAAGGTCATCAGATTATTCCAGAGAACAACGTGACATCATCAACTTTCTTGTTCACAAGAGGTGCAATCAGCAGAAATGCGCTTAAAAATAGCAAAAAGTGCAAGTAGTCATGAACCTTGTGTTTGTTGATCCCATGTTTTGTATGAACAATAATCATCTAGTCATCTTAAAATATTCATCTGTAAAGTAACTCCAGCTGCCGAGTAAACACAGTCCTTCCTGGAAATACGCTAGTAAAGTACAAGTAGCTCAAAATTCTAGTAAATTACAGCGTAATTTAAGCACGATTTGCATCATTGAAACCGTTTTGTACACCTGTGATGTCATCAAAGCACATCTGGGACAGATCACATGATCGGAAAAAAAGATTCATGATTCATTTGATTATATTGTATAAATTTCACATAAATACATTAAAATATTCAAAATCTATCTTACAGATACTTTGAAGCCAATTACCAGAAAAAAGGCCGAACGTTTGGAGCACATACATCCCTGTACTACCATCGTATTTATTCATTATTATTATTAGAAATTATCATTTTATCTTTACAGTATTTATAGATTTTTTAAGTTAAAACAGTTTAAAACATATACATCATATCTTAAAAAGGTATAATTTTAACTGCAGTTTGTTAATTAAGTTAAAAAACAAACAGAAAATGTAACTCCAGATTTTCTATATTGTTTTAAAGATTTTCTTTCTCATCCAAAACAAACAACTGGAATAATTTACACTGTATAAACATAAAGATGCATTCTGCAATGGTAACCCTTCTTTAATTTTGAAAATATATATATAAAAATCTTACTATATGCTGTATATTAAATATTAGGAACGATTAAACCCCTCTGGATAGGTAGATGGAGGGTAAAAGCAGAGTTGTTGTTAAATTAATAAAGTATCTATCTATCTATCTGTCCTTTGTGACAGTCTAGAGATAAATCTGAAGGGTCGTGGAAAGATTACAGAATAAGGACGGTTAGTTTTACATCCTCATGTCCCTAAACAGGTCTCAAATAAAACAACTTTTACAACAATTAAAACAGAAAAAATCTCTTTTTCTTTTTTAGGCGACACTCAGTGATGTGTGCGACCTGTACTGAAGAGCTGGGAGTTAATATCTGTTAAATATTCCCCGCCGCTTCATTTTAAGGAGTAAATATGACTCAGCGCTTCATGCTTTTCTAGTTCTTCTACGTTATAAAACGCTTGTTTGGGGAAAAAGGGAAAGAGAAAGAAAGAAAAGAGGATCTAAGAGGCAAAGAGGAAGGATACGAAGAGACGAGAAGCAAAAAGAGTGGAGTTTAGTGAATGAAGAAGTAGAAACAAAACAAGGATGTAGGTGGAAAGGAAGTGAGAGGAGGACGACAGGAAAGAGAAGAAGAAGAAGAAGAAGGAGGAGGAGGAGGATTCAGGCTTTAAAGGACGTGTCAGGAGTCAGGAGGCCAAATGAACATTTAACCTGCTGTAATCATTCCTCCTGCTCCCTTCATCATGACCTTATTTACATCTTTTAATATCCAGTATGAACAGGAGGAATGATTACAGCCAGGAAAAAACAATCAGGAGCTCATTTGTGCTCCTGATTGTTGTTTTAAGACAACGTTTGAACGGTTGTGAACTCGTCATTTAAAGGATATAAAGAGTGAAGAAGGAAATCAGGACAGAAAAGAGGTTCAAGTAGGTTCGTGTGCATAAAAACAATAATAAAAAAAACCTCCCAAACATTTTTTTCAGAAACATTTTCCTCTTTTTATTCCAAGAAAAAAAGGTATTTTCATCCCAAACAAGAAAATAAAATAAAACAAACTTATATTATTAATAATAACAACAATAATCAATCATTAAGAGGATAAGTATGACAATTCTCTATTTTTTCTCTCCTTTTTTTTTTTTTTTTTTTTTTTATTTGTCGCTTTTTCTCTATGATATTGGTCGTGGTCAATTAAACATGCAGCTAAATAAGTCCGATGATGATGATGATGATGATGTCGATGATGGAGGTGACGGTGGGGAGGAAGAGGAAGAAGAGGAGCAGAGAAAGGAGGAGAAAGATGGAGAGAGGCGGGTGTTACAGACGGTGAAGTCGCTGCTGGATGTGTGCAGAGGCGTTTTATTTCCCAGCTGATGATGGAAAGTAAAAAATACGTCCGTAGACACAAAACGGCTGCCAGTGGGAGCTGGGAAGATGATGGAGGGAAAAGATGTTGCTATCAGCAGCTAAGCTAACTGTAATGGAGCTTGTTAGCGGTGTTAGAAACCTGGAAACCACAGGAACTAACTTTAAAAAAAACAAAAAAAACAAAACAACAATAAGACTTCAGGTGATAGCTTGCCCGCTAAAGAGCATGCTAACGTAGCCTACAGGACGCTGATACAGATGGGTCGTCTTTTTCGGTTCTGATTAGCGTTCCTCACACATAATGGCTGCCGGTGGGAGCTACAAGATGAGTAAGAATTAGGGGTGATTTGCAGCTAAGCTAACAGAAATGTGGCTTGTTAGCAAGTAATGTTAGCAGGAACTAGCTTTGAACTTCATGGGGTTAGCTTACTTTCTATACAGAATGCTAACGTAGCCTACAGGATGCTGATATAGACTGCACTCCTCATACAAAGTGGCTGCCAATGAGTAGAAGGGGAAACATTTTTGCTAACGGCAATCCAGCTTGTTAGCCCGTTAGCTAACTAGCTTTAAAATATAGTAAGACTTCGGGTGATAGCTTGCTAACTTGGCTTCCTCTAACCTGTCTTTCTGGGTCTGATTAGCATTCCTCATTGAAAACAATGGCCCTAATAGCCACTTTGCTAGCCTGCCAAATGTTTAAAATCAAATAAGACTTCAGGTGATGGCAGTGATGGCTAGCTTAAGAGCGAGCTAATGCTATCTCAGGCTAAGTGATAATAAATAAACAATAAATGTTTAGGCTGATGGTCGCTCCAATTTTGGTTCCTCATCAAAACAAATTGTTCTGATAGCCACAAAGCTAACGAAAGAAAAGTTTAAATCTAGTCATTCTCAAGTTAAAGAAGTGATTTTTATAACAGTCATATATATATATTTTCAACTTATGCTTTATTCCCTCATGAATTCCAAGCAAATGTCATTTATTGGAATGCTAATTTTTGTTAGCTTAAAAAGTAAAACAAATTGTTATACTTGAAGTCCACGATTAAATATTTCAAACATGTCGAGGTTGAAGCTTTGAAAACGTACGCTTACCTTCTGTTACTGCTTTAAGTTCCCTTTGTTTTCTTATTTTGACACTTGTCATCACTAGTGTGAGCTAGCCAAAGTAAGTCACTGATAGTAGATTAGCAGCTAGTTAGCAAATACAGTTCCTAACTATTAATTAAAGCATTGACTTTATGTTTGTTTTGTCGCCTAGCTAGGCTGTTTGTCTACCACAGTGGTTGAAGAGTTTGGTTTAAAAGTGACTCTGACCTTCAACTGTTTACAGTTGTGTTTGTTGTGTTTGCTAGCTAGCTAACGAGTTAAGGAAAGCCTGTTTTTGGTAGGTAAGAAGCAATATTTTATAACTTCAGACTTCTCTAGAATTGTGTGCTGCACCTAACAACTGTGTTTTAGTTTTAATTCAACCCTGTTTAGTAAGTTTTTCCTCCTGCAAGCTAACTGGGTAATGCTAAGTGTTTCTTGGTAGTGGTTATTTCGTCCCAACTGTTGTCCCCTACCAGCTCGAGACCTTTTGTCACACTTAACAATAAGGCGTGTTTTTTTTTAACTGCACATGTGCAAATCCACAATGAAACACAAAATTATAGAAAACTAACTGATGCTTAAGTAAGAAGCTAACTAGTAAGTTTAGCTCGCTGAAACTGCTGATTCAGAGGCTCCGTACGACGTTTCATGAATCTCATCCAACGGGTAGAAAACACAAACCCACCCAATGATAAGCTATCATGTTAACAATGTTTTAGATGTTTAAAAAAAACAAAAAAACAAAACAAGAATTCGGTCTCCAATTTAAGTCACGACGAACCATTTGAGACGCTGCGGGATTTCTTCTTCGCTGCTCGCTGCTGCCACCGGTGGCCAGACGCTTCGTTACAGCAGCGCTACTGAATAAAATGGCAGTTTTCCTCCTGCGGCGCCGTCTTCGATGGTTTGTCTTGAGCTTGTTTGGTCAGTTGTTTGTGTTTTTTTTTTTTTTTTGACTTTACACGTACCTGAGGCCATTTTTACACCTTAAAAAGTTGTTAAGAAGATTTCCTACCATTCTGCAAATTTGTATTTTCCACTTTCTGCTTATGTCGTTATAACTAAGGCTCATGTTATTGTAGCTGGGTCTACAGAGTAAAACAGTGTGCACGTCTACATCCGGCCCTGAACTCCTCACGTAAACTTGTTCGTCCCACCAAAATAAAAAGACAAACAAACAAACTGCGTGTCATGATAATTAGTTTTCTACAGTTTTCCGTTTCTCCTTGTGTTGTTTTTTTTTTTTTTGCACACGTGCAGTAGATGTCCTGTGTCATTAACTGTGACTCGAGGTCTCAGTTGTCAGTGTTACGTGGTGAAAGCTGCCAAATATGATGTTTAAATGTATCACAACTGATCCCAAATCAGCATTAAGACCGAGCTCCATCTGAGTGGTAACCAGGAGATGAAAAAAGGTGGTGGTGGTGGTGAGAGAGGGGAGGTAGGGGGGGAAGAGGGGTTCCTGATAATGCTGGATCACTGTTGGCTGGAGTAGAGGGGGGAGGGAAAGGGGGGGGTGTTATGGGAGAAAGAGGAAATGAGAAGTGAGGAAAGAAGGGAAGGAAGAGGAGACGACAGCATGGAGAGACGGATGAGTGGTTGAGTTGAAACGTGACGGTCTGGAGAAAAGAAACGAGTGTGCATCTCTTTGTTTTGTGTTTTATTTTTTTTTTTTATATCCCTGGTCGATCTCCTTCTGCAGGTCAGAGGTGAGGAGGAGGAGGAGGAGGAGGGGGGGGGGGGGGGTTCAAGAGAAGGGGAGGGGGGAGGATAGGGAGGAGGAGGAGTGGGGGTGTCAAAGGTCATCGTTGTGCGTGTGTGTGTGTGTGTGTGTGTGTGTGTGTGTCTGTGTGTGTGTGTGTCGGCCGGCTATCAGCTGCTGTCGGGCGACGGCTCCCGCTCTCGATGCATGGCGGTGCTCTGGTGTTTCATGCTGTCCAGGTACTCCTGCTGAGAGACGGCCAGTACCGACGCCAAAATCTCATCGTCCTCCCAGTCCGTCAGACCTGAGACACGCACACACACACACACACACACACACGCACACACACACACGCAGAGGTTAATTATTTGATGTGACGAGTCAAACAGAAACTAAAAGTATGCATCATGTGTTTGTTCACATATGGCTGAGTCATAGAATAACACTAAATAGCTTTCACACTTTCTAACTGATGTGAGCAGGAAGGCGTCCAAAAACTTGTGACTCAGAAGGCGCCGCGGGTTTCGAGTGTAAACCCGCCATCATCATCATCCGTATGACGGGAACGCTTAATGGTCAGTATGTACGGGAGGCGGCGGAGGATCGATTACAGCAAGACGAAGAAAACAAAAATAAAAAAAAAACAGGGTTCGGTGTTGTTTTTTTGTTTCCTCGCTGTTGTTTTAAAGACGTTTGAAACGTTGTGAACTCGTCCTTTAATGAGCAGGTGGAGGCTGAAGCGCAGTGGACTCTGTTCTCTGAGGTTTCCTGTCCTGCGTCCTGCATTTAAATAATATATATATTAAAAAAAAACAAAAAACACGACGTCCAGAGTGATTTTCTCCACATTAGGCTAATTTTGTATTAGTTTGTTTTGAGATTTAAGGACGATTTAAGAACTAAATAATAAATAAGGGTTGATATTTCTCACATGGACTCACTTCTGTTCATTTTATTTTATTTTTAAAGACATAAATGAGGATAACAGCAGAACATTTTATATTAATTTGCCTGCATTTACTGTTTAGTTTGCAGCTGCAGCATCAAAACAAACACTCTGTGCTTTGTCATCACTTCAACATAAAAAAAAGTTTAATTTAGATAAATAAATAAAACTTTATTTTACAAACCTCTCTCACAGCTTTGGAGGTTTTTGTAGGGCTCTAGGTGTTAATAAAGAGTTCAGCTGCATTTAATTAGTTTAGTTTTTAAACTATTAGTTAATTAAATGAAATTAGAACAGTTTATATCTCAAGATTTTATTAAAAAAAAACGTTTAAAGAAGCAGCTGAAGATGTTTTTCTTTAAGAAAAGTCTGCAAAAATAAAACAGTTAATATTATTTATTTGCAATTTGCATGTTTAGAGGAACTAGCTTTGTTGTTGTTGTTGTTTTGTTTTCTTGTTATTCTTTCTTAATGTCATTTTATTGTTGGATGTAATAATAATGTAACTATATTGTTTACAGCATGTAGTAGTGAGTTAAATATTCTATCCACTAATAACCAATAAAGCAGGATTAGAGCAGTTATAACTGTGTTCAGGGATGAAGGAGTTCTGGGTAACAAGTCCTGACGGAGAGTCCCAAGAAAAGCCATTTTAATGAGCAGAGCGAGCTGACTCAGAGACAGAAACGTCCTGGTTACACATCGAAACCGTTCTGTTCTTTTGATAAAAAGAAAAAAATACTAAAATTGTTAACAGTTGTGCTGTAAACATCTGATAAAAGTCTCAGTTGTTAGATAGAGAAAAACAATGAAACTGTTTTCGCAGAGTGACACTGGCCTGTGCTTCACCTCAGATAACCCGCAAACACACACACACACAGAGAAACACACACACAGAAACACACACACGCCCTACTCTGCAGCTTCCTGTTGACTCAGGCTGAGTTTTGACTGTAAACAACAGAAACTGACTGACGGCGCCGTAGCCGACTGCTGCAGGCAGAGTTACTACTGTTACTGGTGTTACTGGGACCAGTTACTCAGTTACTGCCCGAAACAATAAATCTAAACATTAACATTACTATTAAATGTTATATTTTACTTGGCAACATTTAATCTGCTGGTATCTTGTGAAAAACGTCTGTGCACAGCAGCAGCTGCCTTTAAGGTGGAGCTCTTATTAGTTATTTATTACTGAGAAATAAACAGAAAATCATTATTTATTTGCAACATTCTGTATTTTTTTGCTAAATCAGGAACTTCAAAGTAAAACACACCTATGTTTAACATCTCCTGCGACTTTCAAAATAAGATATATATTAGAGTAACGCTGCACAGTTTTAAATCTGGAGGTGAGCGGATGTAAAGGTGCTGCCTGCGAGACGAAGCCGAGGGTTTCGATCTTCGATCGCGTTTTACCTCCTGACGTCATCTCGTCCGTTTACGCACGTCCGCTCTGTAAACTTTGTTGCTGCGGTGGTTGCTAAGATGGTTGCTAAGGTGGTTGCTAAGGCTGTTGCTAAGATTTTTCTTTGTTGGCATGCAAAGGAAATGTAAAGAATATGTGTCCTCTTCAGAGTAACAACAGCACCTGTGCAAAATGTCCCTTACCAAAATAATGATCGTTATTTTATTAGATTATTATTGGATTCTTGGATAATTATTGAAATAAAACGATATTTCCCTCTGAAATGTAGAAGAGTAGAAGTAAATGGCAGCATCACGTGGAAATACTCAAGTACAGCACAAGTACCTGAATAAAGATACTTGATTAATTTCCACTACTGACAGTAACCGTGGTAACACAAGCAACAGTGGCTAGCTATAGTGAGCAGTAATAGTGAGCAGTAGAAACAGTAGTATTGGGCAGTAATAGTGAGTGGTAGTAGTGATAGTGAGCAGTGGCAGTGATAGTGAGTGGTAGTAGTGATAGTGAGCAGTGGCAGTGATAGTGAGTGGTAGTAGTGATAGTGAGTGGTAGTAGTGATAGTGAGCAGCAGCAGTAATAGTGAGTGGTAGTAGTGATAGTGAGTGGTAGTAGTGATAGTGAGCAGCGGCAGTAATAGTGAGTGGTAGTAGTGATAGTGAGCAGTAGAAACGGTGGTATTGGGCAGTAATAGTGAGTGGTAGTAGTGATAGTGAGCTGTAGCAGTGATAGTGAGCAGTGGCAGTAATAGTGAGTGGTAGTAGTGATAGTGCGCTGTACTAGTGAGTTGTAATGGTGAGCAGTAGCAGCAATAGTGAGCAGTAGTAGTGAGTGGTAGCAGCAACAGTGAGCAGTAGCAGTAGTATTGAGCCGTAATAGTGAGCAGTAGCAGTTTTAGTGAGTGGTAATAGTGAGCAGTAGCAGTAATAGTGAGCAGTAGTATTGAGCAGTGATAGTGAACAGTAGCTGTAATAGTGAGCAGTAGTATTGAGCAGTGATAGTGAACAGTAGCTGTAATAGTGAGCAGTAGAAACAGTAGTTGAACAGTAGAAACATTAAAGGTTTCAGACAGCGAGCGGTTGCTGTCTCTGTTGTTTCCGATGTAAACACGACGGCTGCAGGAGCAAAAGGCAGACAGGGAGACTGGCGCTCTCGTGAATGTGCACGATTATCTGTCATCTGAGGTGATGATGGTTCTCCTTTTCTCACCCGCTGGTGAAGCTCTTCATGTCAGCCATAACAAACAAAGAAACCACAGCTTTTCATCAGAGGAGAACAAATAAACAAGTTCAGCCTCACAGATCTGGAACAAAACATTTAGGATGATCGCTCGTGTATCGATCCTGTCATACTGATAACCATTCCTCTGTTTTCAGCCAATCAGAACACAGAAACACAAGGACGTTAACGGGCAAGAGACGCAGTCGCTGTAAACACTCGCTGCCTGAAAACGTTTTAACTGTGTGTTTGACTTACCAAACGCTGTGGGCGACATCTCCTGCATGATGGCTCTGTACTCCAAATGATGACGACTCTGATTACTGGGACCTTCACACACACACACACACACACACACACACAGGTAAGCTTTGTGTCACCTGTGCACAGCGGATGGTGCCAATACAGACGACCTCCCTCCATCACAGCTGCTACCGTCTCCTCACTGCTTCTCATTACTTTGAATAACAGATTTTGTGTTTGTTTATGTTGTAAGTTGTATGATATGATTTATTTATGGATTATAGAAACATGTTATAGTGAAAACACTTATTTCCAACATGCTTCTGATATGCAACAAGACAAAGAAACATGAGGAAACACAAGAATATGCAACATAAAACCCTGAAAATCAAAAACATATCAGTGCGACAACACCCTAAAAAGAGTTTGCAGCTTTATCTTAAACACGATGACGGTGTCATTGTGAAACAGAAACTGGTAACTACAGTCACACTGATGTGACACGAACATGGAAGGACAAACAGGTTTTACTTCTCAGACACTTTATGCTTAATCGTGCGTTCTGTGTTTGAGAAGCAGCACGACTTTGCAGAAAGTCGACGGAACGCCACAAATTAAACGCGACGTGACGTGTTTGCAGGCGGGAAGGTTGGTCGGGACACGTGCAGTAGTAAGAGTAATAGTGAGCGGTAATAGTGAGCAGTAGTATTGAGCAGTGATAGTGAGCAGTAGTAAGAGTAATAGTGAGCAGTGATAGTGAGCAGTGATAGTGAGCAGTAGTAAGAGTAATAGTTAGGAGTAATAGTGAGCAGTAGCAGTGATAGTGAGCAGTAGCAGTAATAGTGAGCAGTAGTATTGAGCAGCTGTAGTGAGCAGCGATAGTGAGCAGTAGCAGTGATAGTGAGCAGTAGCAGTAATAGTGAGTAGTAATAGTGAGCAGTAGTAAGAGTAATAGTGAGCAGTAGCAGTGATAGTGAGCAGTAGCAGTAATAGTGAGTAGTAGACACAATAATATTGAGCAGTAATAGTGAACAGCATGATGTCGTGGCGAGGGTCATGTGACCGGCGTCAGCCTTGCTATCCTTTAATAAATCTTACAAACTGTCTGAAACGCTGCTGCTCTGTGTTTAACGCGATCCAACAGACGGCTGGTATCTTATTTTAATCTCACTGCTGCAGCTTCCAGTAAATTTTAGAGTTCATTTTAAAACCTTGGTGCTCAGTTATACTAACACTACACGGCTCCACAGTATATTAGTGACTTTCTGCAGCCCTGCACAACCAGTCGAGCTCTTAGTGAACCTCGTACACACTTTCAGACCCGTAGAGATCACGCTAAGCTTTGGAACAGTCTTCCAACAAGCTGCAGGTGCTTTCAGAACGGCCTTCTTCTTCTGAAGCGTGATGCCTGTATGTGTCTTTCATGGTTTTTGTGTTTCTATTTTCTTTATGTCCCACTGTCACTGTAAAGCACTTTGTAACCTGTGTTAAAAGCTGCTATATAAATAAAGTTTTACTTACTTTAAAAAGCAGCTACAAATCAGACAGGCTCTCCTTGTATATTTTATCTGATGTCTTTGCTTTTTTTATTTATTCTGACTTTATTTGATCTTTATTTCACTTTATTTCTTTGACTGTGAAGCACTTTGTAGTAAAACTCTCGACAGCCTGCCGTGTTTCTTTATTCTTTTACCTCCACTCAAACTAACTAACTAAAATATAAATCCTGTGATCATTAGACAGACTCGTTCGCTCACGTTTCTTAAATCACTCGGGTTACCGCTGTCGGTCATGTGACCCTTAGCGTGCCTTCACAGCGAGACTCTGGCTCTGACCGTGAACCACAACCTTCCCTGCATGTCATACCCGCCGTCTTTCTCGCTTCCTGTCACCCCTCTACTGTTACATCTCTGATAAAAGCTTAAAACGTACAAGAAAAGACTTTGTAGACTTTTAAAATACCGCCAGGTGTGTGTGTGTGTGTGTGTGTGTGTGTGTGTGTGTGCTTTTGCAAGTCTATCTTTGTGAGGACCAACTTGTAGTTGTAGATCTTTTTATTATTTAGGTGAGAACAATTTAACCAGTTTACGCTTTCAGTTTGATGCTTCACGTGGTTCAGGTGAGAATGAGGTTTACAGTAAAGCGTGTGTGTGTGTGTGTGTGTGTGTGTGTGTGTGTGTGCATGTGTGTGTTACCTGGCGCGCAGGGGGAAGGGGGTTTGCTCAGGATGAGGGCGGCTCCGGCAGGGGAAGGGGGCTTGTTGTTGGTCGCCGGAGCAGCTGTGAGGTCGGAGTGGGAAGGGTCTGAGTCGCGTTGCCGCGGCGACCTTGCGCTCCAGTCGTCCAGGCCGCTGGAGGCCGCCGCCGTCGCCGAGCTGCAGGTGGCGCTGGCCTTACGGGGCTGAAAACACACACACGATGTCGTCCAGGATACGTTAAATGACACTCAATGTTAACTGATTAAACAGATTAAAAAGACAAAATTCAATCACTGACTTTTAAAACAATCCAACAGCAGTGATGTTTCTTCAATAACTAACCATCTTTACCTTAGTGTACACACACCAGGTAACAGTTTAATTATGTGGTTAGTGTAACTGATGTCATCAAGGTTAATGGACTAACACTCAGCTAGATGTTCAGTTTGATGTTCTCATGTCTGTTCAATCAATATGAAGCTTCTTTAAAGTTTATAAAGTGTCTTAATGCGGCTGAATTTGATGTTAAGTTCCTCTAGTTTACATATTTTTTTGTTTCTGTTCTGGCCCCGACCCCTAGGTTGGGAACCAGTGGACTAAACTAGCTAACTGTATATAAAGTAGTGTAAACTAGCTCCACCTCCAGCAGCTACAACAGTAACATGCACACAGCAGCTTCACTCCTGAATCCTGCAGCTTGTTTCCACTCAGATCCAGCTCTCTCAGATGGGAGGGGTTGGACTTCAGAGCTGAGGCCAGAGAAGCACAGCTGATCTCTGACAAACTGCAGTCACCAAATGTCAATAAAGAATAAATTATGCAGATAAAATGTAATTTATAGTCCAACTATGGACTATAAATGAGCTTTTCCCTAAAATGAGCAGAGTGACTTTGTCATTGTGTTATTGTGGATCATCATAATGTCAGCCTTCTACTGTCAAATCTGTAATTGAAGAGTCAAAGTGAAATCAGACATCTTGGACTAGAACTTTGTTTTTTCTTCTTTATGATGCTGATGATTCATTTTAATTTGTTTTTTTGTGAAAATAGAGTTATTACAATTAAAGCTGCAACGATCAGTTGATCAACTGCAACTATTTTGATGATCAAATAATAGTTTTCGTTGTTTTTCATAACAAAAATGCCAAAAAACTGTTTGCAGCTTCTGAAATGTGAAGCATATACGACAGTGAACTGAATATTGTTGGTTGTTGATCACACAAAATAAAATGAAGACGTCAGCTTGAGCTCTAATGATCAGTTTTCTGACATTTTATAAATAAAACAATGAACCAAGAACATTTTTCTCTGCTTTATTGATCTGATCAGACCTTTAAACATGACCAGTGAGTTTCACTAACTGTTCTGTTTCATGTTGCGGTTCTGAGGAGGTGAGTTGCTGCATTAGAGTGAGATAAGAGAGATAATCAATCAATCAATCAATCAATCAATCACTTTTGTCACTTTTCAAGCAAAAATACCAAAAAATGTGATATTTCCAGCTCCTCAAATGTGATAATTTGCTGTTTTTTTTCTTTGTCTTACATCATTGCAACATCAGTATTTTCAGGTTTTGAATCGTTTTTTGGATAACGAAACTGAATTCATCGCTGACCGTAAACTCTGAGCGCGGTCGGATGAACTGACATTCAACACGACTGACCACAGAAAGTCAGAGGTGACATAAAATTCTCCTTAAACTCTTGCTGACTCACAGACTCTCAGACTCTGCGTCTCGCTGAGCGGGCTTTCACCATCAGTCTTTTAACCACAGCTCGGGTTTTTTTTTTTTTTCTCACTGAAACGCAGGCGCCAATTTCACAAAAAAGGTATTTCAGCGTTCAGCCGGTCTTCTTCAGTTTTGCTCATCGCCTTCGTCTGATGCAAGGTTTCACACGAATAAAGACCAAAAGATTAGACACCTTACCTCCAGGCCTGTGTTACCATGGTAACATTCAGTGACACCAACTGACCAGCAGCAGAGGAAAACATTTCTTTCTTTGAATCTTGTGACGTGTTTTTCTTTGATGCTCCTCTAATCTGTTTATTTATTGTTAAACTCTTCACTAAATCTTCCATAAAATGTTCTTTTAACTGTTTTAATGCCTCCAAAAGACATATATTTTCTTCTGCTGGATTTTTTATTTTGATAAAAGGTCTTAATTTACCCAGAATCCATTGTACTGTAGTCCTACTGAAGATAGAAAAGAACTAAACTGTTTTATTTCCCTTGTATTTATTCATTATTACTGTAGAAACCTGAAGACTTTACATAACTGCACCTCTGTGATGTCCTTAAAGTTAAAGACACGTGTCACATAAGCACGACAACGCCTGTGGTTCAACAGCTGACTGTCGCTGCACGTCTTTGTCCTGGGGTTTCCTGTCATCTCCAATAAAGACATGAAAAGGCCTCAGAAATATATCTTAAAGAGACATCACACTGCTGAACTCCTCATCACCTCGAGCGAACAGAACACGCGTGTAAAAACGAGCTTTCACAGAGCCGTGAAGATGGTTAACACGATGCGACTCTCAGTTTGGATCAACAGAACAAAAAGATGAACCAAGAAAATATCTGCTTCTTTAGTAAAAAAGTCTGTGGATGTAAAAACTTTTGCAGGAGAGGTTAACTACGACTCCCAAGGTGCATTTCAGCAACAAACAGCCAATCACAGAGCTTAAAATTTGGTCACATGCTCCGCTAACAGGCGGCAGACGCTCGCTAAGAAAACCTATCGCAGCGTGAATCAATCCACTTTTTAATTACGTTCTGATTTGTGTCCAAACGTTTCATCTCCATAGCAACAGTGGCTGAGGCTCATGGGTATTGTAGTGTTCTTAGCCGTCCGCTAAAAATCACACTGATAAAATGTTATTTATCGGAAATGAAGTGTAAATAATGTGGAAGTGGTGTCAGAATATAAACCCGAAGGATCACCGCATCATCCAGGAGAGTTCTGAGTTTGATTCGATTGATTGATTGATCGATTAAAGATCAATCAATCCTCCTCCTCCTCACCTGTCTGCCCTGTTTCTCCTGGTCCTGGAGCCACTGCAGGTAGGACTCCCGGGCCACCTGCTCCTCGATGGCCTCGTTGGTGGCCTCCCAGTCCGTCGCTCTCTTCTTGTCCTCCAACATCTGCTGCTCGATCCACGACTCCTCCGACGTCTTGATGGCCGACTTCATCAGAGACTGCTCTGCGTACTGGGAACGGTGGGAGGAAAGGGGCGGGGTCTCAGTCAGTTTACTGGTTTACATGTGTGTGTGTGTGTGTGTGGTTCAGGTGTGTGTGTGTGTGTGTGTGTGTGTGCGTACCCCTGGTTTGAAGGCGGGCAGTCCCAGTCCGACCCCGATCGTGGCCTTGTTGGGGTTCACCACGGAGTTGTAGTGAATGTTGCGGTGGTAGCTCACTCTGATTGGCTCGTCGTTGTTCTGGTGGATGCCATGGAACGTGTTGATTGGCTCTGCAGCAGGAAGAAGAGGAGGGAGGTCAGTGATGGCTGATGACAGAGCTGGAGGCTGTTCATTATCGGACGGAGGGACTCACCTGTGCTGTACTGGTACACCTCCACCGGTCTGTTGTACATCTCGGCCATGGCCTGCATCTCGATGTGGTTGCCGTGGCAATTGTTTTTCCTCTTCCTGTTGATGTATGTGGTGAAGTCCTCTGTCACGTAGTTGGAGAAATAGTCGGCGTTCTTCATCTGGAAGGAAAACACAACCGTCAGACCGAGACAGACGACAAGACGTCAGCCCTCACGGCAGGAAGGATCCGGATCAGACCGACTCACCAGGTAGTCCATACAGTGTTTTCTGACCACTTCATGCATGTCCTGGTCTCCGTACACCTGATCAGCTGAGAGACACAGAGAGAGAGAGACAGTTAGTCCAGCTGAGGCTCGGTACGATGGACCAGAACCCAAAGTGGATCACTGGAAAGCAACTAAATATATTAATGCAACTTGTTCTTGTACTTTACTTGAGTATTTCCATGTGATGCTACTTTCTACATTTCAGAGGGAAATATTGTGCTTTCTACTCCACTACATTTATTTGACAGCTTTAGTTACTTTTCAGATGAAGATTTGACACAATGGATAATATAACAAGCTTTTAAAATACAACACATTGTTAAAGATGAAACCAGTGGTTTCCAACCTTTTTGTCTTTTGACGTCTTACAAAAAGCAGTGTGTAGTCGGGGTCACATTTCACATGTCTATGAGTTGTTAACAGCTCCACCAAATAGTGATTTTTCCCTCTAAACTTCTCACATGCTTTCATTTCAATAAATGTTCAAATGATCCAATATTTCAGCAAAAATCAAAGATATCAGAACGTTGTTTCTTCTCCTTTCCTCTTGTAAACAGTAACAGTGAGTAGAAGGTAGATCTCAGCACCTGAATGACAACAACCTGCAGGATTCAGAGGAGCAGCTGCTGCAGACTGATAAGAAAAAAGTCCAGAAACTGAAAACAGATTTGTGTATCAGAACTTTGTTTTTTCTTCTTTCCTCTCCCATTAATCATCTCACGACCCCTCAGATTTATCTGCTGACACTTTGGAGGGGCCCCGACCCTTAGGTTGGGAACCAGTGGACTTTTTTCTCTGCTTTATTTATCTGATCAGACCTTTAAATACGACCAGTGAGTTTCACTAACTGTTCTGTTTCATGTTGCGGTTCTGAGGAGGCGAGTTGCTGCAATAGAGCTGCAACTATTTTGATAATTAATCAATCACTTTTGTCACTTAAAATACCAAAAAATGTGATAATTTGCTGTTTTTTTCTTTGTCTTTTGTTCTTTACATCATTGCAACATCAATATTTTAAGGTTTTGCATCGTTTGTTGGAAAAAAAAAAATCTGACATTTGATGACGTCACTGCGACTTCTAGGAAAATGTGAAGGACGTTTTTAACTTTTGTGAGGTTTTGTCGAAACTATTGATTGAATAAAAAAAAACCGGATCAATAATGAAAATAATCATTGCAGCTCTGCAGATAATTTATAATTGTGCCTTTTTTCTCTTTTAAATTATTTAATTTAAAGAAAAAAATCAATTGAATCTTGACTTAAATTTTCATCTTTTACAGTCTGATTGGTTGCAAAGACCAAAGACCAAACACACACACCACATGCACACACTTCCTGTAGGAGGTATCGGTATGTAAATGAGCGCCGCTTTGGTCTGCTTTACAGAAAGTCACATGGTCCGTCACCGCGGCGATTCTCAGAACCCTCTGCAGCCCCCCCAACACACCAACTTCCTTCTTCTCATCAACGCGGCGTGCATGTGTGTGCGTGCGTGTGTGTGTGTACGTGTGTGTGTACATGTGTGTGTCTACGTGTAATGTCAGTTAGCTGAGATGGTTGTTGACGAGATGAAGGAGGTCAGGCCTGTCAGTGAAGACTACACACACACACACACACACACACACACACACACACACACACACAGAAAACCACAACACGTCGACACACTCATAACAAAACTAACACACACACTCAGAGGTACCGCTGAGCAGAAGCAGGTGTGTGTTTCAGACCTAACACATCAGCCACTGTGTGTGTGTGTGTCGCCGTGGTTACCGTTATGACCTTTGCAGACGTAGTGATCTGCATAGGTATCGTGTTGTTGAATATCATTTGTAATAAGTGGCAGTTTGTTGATGAGTTGACAGAAAATCGCCTTCTTTGATAATCGATTCGTGGTTTCGGTCGTTTATTCAGGGGGGCCGTCCCCGCCGCCGCCGCCGCCGCCGCCGTTCACTTCGCTTCCTGCTTTGACTCAGCCAGGTGGAGCAGTGACGTCTTTTCTCATCTGTATCCCTCTATATTTATCTCCTGACATATATTTACTTCTTTAAAAAAAAAGGCCTGACACGTAAACAACGTATTCATTTCTCTCTTTCTGTGGAAAAAAACAGCCTCCTGAGAAACATTCACGTCTCCACCCGGTTACGGCAGTTATAGTGGAAATCAAGCACACCCGCCCTGCACTACAAGAGTCTCATGTTTAACCTTTAACCTGTTTTAATGCTGCTGCTCATCGTTTGTGATGTGAAAACATCAGATTTACACAGTCGGAGAAATAAAAACGATCAGTTATAAAAATCCATGCAGGCAGGCAATCGTCTCTCCTGATTGGCTGCCGGTCAGCTGATCGGTAGAGACACCGCGACGCGTCCGTTAAACGTATTTTAACAGACTTCGCTGCATTTAAAACAGCAGAGCAGAGAGTTCGCAGCAGGAAACAGTCACGTTATCCTCATTTCCCATCATCCCTCTATGCTCCCATCAAAGGTTATATACGCTCAGGTCAGTAAGACAAAATATGTATAAATATGCATTTACAGCAACATTTCAACAACAAATTGCATCAAAGGTACTAAAACAGAATATAAAAGCAACACAAGTAAAAAAAGATATTTAAAAAAAGAATTAAGTGTTACATTTGGGAATAAAAAGAAGCTAAAAGGGGAATAAGACAAGATAAAACAAGAGAAATGCAAATATTTGATGTTTCCAGCCTCTCAAACGTGACAATAATTATGAAAGTCTTTCGGTTTTTGGACAAAACAAGCAAACTGAAGCCGTTTTTCATACATTGTTTTCACTATTTTAGAACGTTTCAAACAAGAAAACAACAGGCAAATTAATAGATATAAAGACGACGATCAGTTGCAGCCCTGCATGCAAAACAGAGCTGGAACGATTATAGTTGATTAATCGATTAGTAGATTTGTTTCATTTTTCAAGCAAGAAAAAAAAAAGTCAAATATTTGATGTTTCCAGCTTCTCAAACGTGACATTTTTAAGTTTTTATGTGACAATAAACAGAGAGTTCACATTTCCCATCATCCCTCTCTCTGCTTCCATCAAAGGTTATATACGCTCAGGTCAGTAAGACAAAATATATGTATTTACAGCAACATTTCAACAACATCGAGCATAAAAGGCATTAAAACAGAATATAAAAGCAACACAAGTAAAAAAAGACATAAAAAACAATTAAATAAAACAAGATAAAAACAAAAGAATAAAAGTTTTAGAGAGTTTACAGCTCGTCACGCTGCGTTAATATGAAAAAAAAAACAACCCTACAGCGTTTCCATTCAGAGGTTCACTGACTGATTCACCAACTGACAAATATTTGATGTTTCCAGCTTCTCAAATGTGGCACTTCTCTTCCTCATAGGTGACAATAAAATAAATCTCTTCTGGTTTTTGGACAAAACGTGCAAACTGAAGACGTCGCTGTGACCTCTGAGAGTGGAAAAAGACAAAATATTCTTCTCAATTTGCATCATTTATTTCTTTTTTTTTAACCGTTTCACACATTAATTGCAGAAACAAACCGACAGATGTACCGATAATAAACAGTTTGACGCTTCATAAAACCTCAATAATTTCCAAGTCGTATCTTCTTCTTCCAAGTCAATAATCGCACATATTATCTACACATATATATAGATGTATATAATTATAGAGCTTCCTGTGTGATCCAGCCTCATAAACAGGTGTGTGAGTCACTGAGGCACACACCGAGGGAATCTCCCTGCAGATGTGTGTGTGTGTGTGTGTGTGTGTGAGTCATCGAGAAAAAACCGCAGAGGAAAAATACGTCTCTAGATTTCCAACATGTGGTCGATTTATCCAAATAACACACACACGCTGAGCCGCTTCATACGTGCACAACCACACATTTCAACACCGATCAATACACATTAGAAAGGAGGCGGTGCGGTCTGCGGTTCTGATTTAGTTTTTCAGTAAACATAACAGATTTTTTTCTTTATTAGAGCTGCAACTAATGATTATTATCTACATTAATTAGTTGTTTGATCTATAAAATGTCCTCAGATGTTAATTTAGTGTTGCAGAGATTAAAGAAAACAGAAAATATTCACATTTAAGACGTTGCAATCAGAGAATTTTGACTTTTTGTCTTAAAAAAAACGGCTCAAAATGACGAATCTATTGGCGATTAATCAATTAACTGACTAATTGTTGCAGCTGTGGACATTACAGGTGTGTGGACGGAGGTCAGGGCCTTTTTAGTGAGGCGCTTTGAGTGGAGGTGATGATGTCAAAGGTCAGGCAGGTAAAGGTGCTTCTCCCTAGTAAATTTACAGCTTTGTGTTTGACAAAAAAAAAAAAAAAAAAAAAAAGTGTGAAAAGAGGCGGCCAATTCTCGAGAAACAAAACACTGATAAACCTCTGTGGAATTAATAATAAACCACACACACACATGCGCCCACACACCCACAGGAAACCACAGCGAGCGCTCTCATTGGTCAGTCTGCCTGTTATTCTGAGAAACGGAGGGCGGGACTTCAGAAAGGGGAACCGTGTCCATCCTGTTTGTGGTTCCCGTCGACGCTGATAAAAAAATTTAAAAAAGTCTTTATCTGAAACTCGCAGGCTCTTACTCCACCCTGACCGCCAGTACCAGCCCGCCAACTGCAAAGCATTCTGGGTATTATAGTCCAACTGAGAATAAACACAGATGGAGAAGCTGCCTGCACGTCTAATAAAACAACAGATAATATTATATTAACGACAACTTATCAGCTGTATAGCTTTACTCCTGACAGCAGAGCTGCAACAATTAACTGATTGATTGATTAATTGATTAGTTTCTTGCTGTAATCATTCCTCCTGGGCTCAGTGAATAATATAATTACTCAAGAGATGTTTTGTGGAAGCGTGTCAGTTTCAAGTTGAGTTGGGACTAATTAAACACTAATTCTGAAAGATGCAAATTAATGTGCTTCTTCCTCTTTTAAATAAACAATAACATCAATAAAAGCATTTAAAGTTTCATCCACAGTGACTGAAACTCCATAAAAACAGGATGAAACATCTTCCAGCTGCAGAATCTTCTGCAGTTTATAGATAAAAAGCATCAGTGTGACTGTTTGCTGTTAAAACATGTTGGATGTTTCTTCTTTCCTGCTGCTTCTCAGGACGTTTTTCAGACTCTAATCGATACTTTCTCAAGAGTTTCTCAGGAGCTGCGGTGGTGATGAGGTCACCGCCTCTCAGCCTGCGTCACCGCCGCTCTTCTGCAGAAATCTATCAGCAGCATTGAAGCTCCGCCCGCCCGCCGACCGCAGAGGAGCGCTTGGTTTAAAACACAACCACCACCCTGCAGGATCAGGACCACAGGGGGGAGGGGAGGGGAGGAGGGGGTGTGTTAGTGCTGCTGAACCAGAACCAGGTGGGAGGTAGGGGAGGGGGGGCGTGAACCGCTAAACCCCCCCCCCCTCCCTCCCGACCAATCAGAGCAGCTCCCCTCAGGTGAGTGCGTCAGGTGCGACAGGATGTGAGCGGTGGCGACACGTCTTCTTCCTCTTCGGCGGATGTTTATCTTCCTGTTCTGTGAAGTGCAGGGAAATAACCTGCTGCCATGAGATCACATGACCCCGCTCAGCCACCGTACCGCACCGCAGCACGCCGCCACAGCGTGTGAGTGTGTGTGTACGTGTGTGTGTGTGTGTTTACTCTGACTCAGCTCTCAGTGACCTGCTCGACGTGACCGGTTAGTTTCAACTTTGACACATTTCAGAAAGCAGAAAGTAACTTTTTTCTTTTTTTTATTTTTATCTGAGTCGACTGTGATGTAACGTGAAACACACACACACACACACACACACACACACACACACACACACACACGCTGGCGGGTCACTCTCGGTCTTCGTGGTTTGTGCAGCTCGTTGCAGTGACAGATTTCCTGATAACCGTCGTTCTTGGAAGTTGAGAGTTCATTTCTACGAACGTTCAGCTCTTCGGCTCTTCTTCTCAGATCCTCTAAACGCCACACGCAGGCCGGCGGCCCTGCAGGCGCCATCCGTGATATGAACTGCAGATCGCTTCACAAAGAACTTCAGTGAGATTTTTTTAAAAAAGGGAAGAAAAACAATCAAAGTTCAAATCAAACTTGTAGTTTTTGTTTCCTC
>CM055841.1:33370058-33420058 GCA_029490765.1 Euthynnus affinis | reverse complement strand
CCAGACGCACGGACCAGCCGGCTGCTGTTTGCTCAACAGTTTACTGACGGGAGACACTTGACAAATGTTTGGAGGGAGAAACCACGAACACACACACACACACACACACACACACACACACACACACACACACACACACACACACACACACCAGACTTACTGTACGTTAACACACACACACAGACAGTCTGAACTTTCCTCCGCATGGTTCGGGTCCAGCTCTGTTTCACCAGCTGATCGTGACTCCATCGTTCAGTCTGGAGTTTCATAACTTTCACAGCTGCGACTAAAATATTCAGTTTCATCTTCGTGGATTCATCTGATGATCTTTTCCTCCATTAAAGCTTCCAAAAAGAGACGCCTCCGAACGTCTCGTTCTGTCACACAGACACTAAATAAACTGTTTTTATATTAATATGACGTCTCATCAGGAGGATCTAACCAATCACACGGCAGAGACGCAGCCGTCAGGGATGCACGATGTGATTGGCCGATAAAAGCTCTAAAATAAAACATCTGTATCGGCCATTTCTGCTGATGACGAGCAGCTGATGTGTCTCCTCCTCTGCCACAGAAACAGTCACAGACAGGAAACGGCTCGGCTGATGGGATGTGCCGCTCTGTTTGGCGTTCGGCGTATGAGGTGCGTTAGCGCCACCTTCTGCTGCGGAGTGCGGAGCAGAGATTAAATCCTCCCGCCTGCCAGCCTCGTTACAGCTTTAATGCTTCATATTTCATCTACGCTCGCAGCAGAATCGTCTCCTCAGCAGCAGATATCGGCAGAAAGACCCGATATCGTGCATCTCTAATATCCAGGGTTCAGTATTTAGACCTGTTCAGTAATCTGTGTGTGTTATATGGACTCTAATGTTCTAATAAAGGCCTTTATAAGCAAAACACACACAAGATTTGTTGTTTTTTTAAATATATTTTGTACTAAAAGAGTGTAAAAAGTCAGATCATGGAGAGTCTGAACTGTCAAACTCTCCAAATATGAAGTAAAACATCGTTTATGTGAAATAAATCAATAAAAACAGAACTCATTTGGACTTTTTCCGTCTTAAAAACAGAAACAGTTGCAGATGATTTAAACTCTGTGTCAGTCAGTTTCACTTTCAGACGGCCGGCCGGTTCAATTATTATTAAAAAAAACAAAACAAACAAAACGAGGTCGCGTCGGCGCTTTCGTCCCGTTACTTCCTGAAAAACAACCGTCACCTGGTTACTGAAGGTGCAGTCATGTGACCTCTCTGCTCTCCACAAAGAGCAGAGAGGTCGACTGGGTGTTGGTTTCCTATCAACATACTTTCAGCCGGCTTCTGATTGGCTGCTGCTCTGTGTGTGTGTGTGTGTGTGTGTGTGCGTGTGTGTGAGGATCAGCTGTTTGTGTTATCAGATGTTGTTGTTGTTGAGCAGTGGTGTCACCACACCCTGAATATCACACAACCTGCTTTTATTTACATGCTGAGACGCCGGCGGCGGCGAGGAGGACGGCGCCTCCTACAGGCCGCCGCCCTCCTCGCCGCCGCCGCCGCAGAGATGCAGATAAAACATGTGACGTTTGTCCTGCTGCTGCAAACGTTCGGTTGTTATTAATATAAAACGTTAATTTAAAGGCAGCAGGATGTCTCACTCTGCTGTTTATTTTGGCTCAACATCCAGAAAAAGGTGATTATTTTTTTTAGTCATAAAGTCGATGAGCTGCTCTATTTATTTATTTATTTATTTATTTATCTGTAAGGGATCATTTACACTCATTGGTCTGTCTGTATCATAAATTTACTCCTCTAGAGTTCAAACTATTAACGGATCAGTCGACTGAAACTAAACAATCGTTTTTAATAAAAAAGCGTCTTGTGTGTTTTTATTTGTCAGTTTTACAGTTTTTTTTTCATCAGAGTGAATTTTTGTGTTTCTGACTGTTGATCAAAACAAAACAAACATCTGAATGTGATCACTCAGGCTTCAGGGAATAAACAACATTATTATTATTATTATTATTATTATTATTATTATTCTTATTAATTAAATGTGCTCGACCACCACAGCTGCTGGAAACATTATAATCTACATCACAAAAACAAACCAATAAAAACAATAATAATGTCCCTTTAATCAACATCCAGCAGCCGAATATGATCAATATCACTGCTGCAAACACTGAAACTAAAACTAACTGCCACCGCAGAGGAAACACTGATCACACTGATCGATCAGTAGATTATTAATAAAGTAACAGCTGCTTGCAGCTTCACAGTCCTGCTGCGACCTGCTGATCAGCTGACCTCTGATAAAAACTTCACAGGAGCGGCAGGCTGAGGACCAATCAGAGCTCAGACTGGACTCTCAGTTATTGATCGATCAGCTGATGTGGAGGAAAAAACCTGAAGCTTCTGGTTGATAATCCGGCTTCACATCTACAGGAGGCGACAGGCTGGAAACGGATCTTCACATCTGATCACACATCTGTTTACCTGTGTGTGTGTGTGTGTGTGTGTGTGTGTGTGTGTGTGTCTCTGCCAGCTAACACGAGCTAACTCCGGCTAGCAGCAGATATCAGGCTGATGTTTAGTTAAGACACACAAACAGATCGATCGTTGTTTTTTTCCTGCTGATTGTTGATTAAACTGATCTTCATGCAGAATAATAAAAACCTGCAGCTCGACTGTCTCCATCTGATTTTATTTGCTTATTTCATTTGTTTTTATCTTATTTTATTACTATTCTTTCGTTCCCTTCTTTGTTTTATTGTGTTCTGTTCTGCTGTTTATTGTGTTTGTATAAATAAAGTGGATTGAAAACCACATTTAAACACATTTACAGTCTGTTTAGCATCAAATTCTCCTCTTTGTGTTTCCCTGTTGAGCTGCAGGTGGAAGTATAGAAACAAAAAGAGGGACTTTGGCACTAAAAAGACTGAAACGTTGAAAGATATCTACTGGATTTGACTCATTTGGACGCTGAAGCTTCATATTTTTTTGTCTCAGAAGAAGGACTGCGGAGTTTTATTGTGAAAGGATCGACTGCAGCGAGAAAAACAGGTTTGAGCCGCTCCTGACTGTTTGTTTTAAAAAGACACACACACACACACGCACACGCACACGCACACACACACGCGCGAACAGTCGTGAAGCCGTCCTGTAAAAATCGACCCTGAAGTTTCACGCAGCTGCAGTCTGGACGGACAGGAGGAGGAGGAGGAGGAGGAGGAGGAGGAGGAGGAGGAGGAGGAGGAGGAGGAGGAGGAGGAGGAGGAGGAGGAGGAAGATCAGCAGGTCGGACCGGTTCATCACACAGCAGGAATGTGACCTGAGAACAGGACACACACCCAGCTGAGTGTGTGTGTGTGTGTGTGTGTGTGTGTGTGTGTGTGTGTGTGTGTGTGTGTGTGTGTGTGTGTGTGTGTGTGTGTGTGTGTCTTTCACTTTCTGAAACAGTTTCTCATTTGAATTCTTTTCTCGTACTGAATGTTCGTCGATGTTTCTGGAAACACTTTGAATGTTTCTCTCACAGACTCTTTCTATGATTCTGTGTTTGCAAAACATAAAGAAACATTTTATCATTAATGTTGTTTAACAGACTTTAATAAAGACACACTGAGTGTTTGGCTTATTGCACATAACTGAAAAACCTTTTTATTCATATTTTGGTTTGTTTGTTTGCAGCCTGCAGTGATGAAACATGTTTGTATCGACAGTTTGATGAAAATAATTAAATTTATTTATTTATTCTAGAAAATTCTGTCAAATATTTGAGGAACAGAATTTTCTGTTTTTCATTTCGTGACCTCTGAGTTTTAGGAAGCTCTGATCAGAAATGTCACCGTGTTCGCTGCAGCGAGGACGGACGGAGGCACCGCGACCTTCGCACACACACGCACACACACATGCACACGCACACACACACACACACGTAAACAAACACACACATGCATGTACACACGTACGCACAAACACACACATGCATGTACACACGCACGCACACGCACACACACACACACACACACACGCACACACACACGTAAACAAACACACACATGCATGTGCACACGTACGCACAAACACACAAAGGTGTTGTGTTTTGTGTTTTAGTGTTTGACATCAGAAAAGTGTTTTCACACTTCGCTGTCCACTTTCTGTTTCGGAGAGACGTGTGTGTTTGTGTTTGTGTGTACGTGTGTGTGTGTTTATGTTAGTGTGTCTGTGTGTGTGTGTGTGTGTTTGTGTGTGTGTGTTTGTGTGTGTGTGTGTGTTTATGTTAGTGTGTCTGTGTGTGTGTGTGTGTGTTTGTGTGTGTGTGTTTGTGTGTGTGTGTTTGTGTGTGTGTGTTAGTGTGTGTGTGTGTGTGTGTGTGTGTTTGTGTGTTTCAGAGCAGACAGATGATTTCTGTGAAATGCAAAGTCAAGGCGGCCGGCTGTGAAAACAGAAGTGAGAGGAATCAGAAGTCGATTTAAAAGAAAAGGAACTAAAGTTAAGACTGAAAGCTGCGACGCGGATCGGGTCACTTCAACGACCTGCGAGGTCGACCTTGGACGTGCCACGCCGACCTCTGACCCTCTGACCCTCCATCATGACCACCAGAGGTTGTTCTCAGTGACTGAAGGAACTGTGGCGTCCAAACACGAGGACGCAGCTGCTCTCCCTGAGATGACCATGCATGCTGACAGAAAGCTCTAACCGGCTCCAAACGTTTCCCCAAAACGTCAGGGCAAAGTTCAAAGTTCATAAACCAAACTGCCGCTAATAAACTGAGCTGCTGAACGTCAGAAAAACAAAAGCTCAACATCTGAAACCATCAATCAATCATCAAAACAGTCGTCAATGATTATCTGCCTGTTAATTAATCAATTAATCGATTGCAGCAGCTTCACATCATGAACCTGAAAACTACATTTAACGACAGAGAAGCAGCTGCAGGGTCAAAGTTCAAACTAACCTCCACAACATCACTGCCAGCTGGTGAGAAATGCATGCTGGGATATGAACAGAGTCAGCTGCCCCAATGCATGCTGGGATATGAACAGAGTCAGCTGCCCCAATGCATGCTGGGTAAAAAAAAAAGAGTTGTTGTTGTCAAACAGTGAATCAGGACAGAAGCTCTGCTGTGTTTGGAGTTTATTATATAAGAGGAAGAAGACAGGTGATGAGTTTACAGGTAACACACACACACACACACACACACACACACACACACACACACACACACACACACACACACACACACACACACACACACACACACACCTGAGGTCAGTGTGATGACATAACTGCAGTAATATAATAGCTGTTATCTGAAACATAAAACCTGGACTCTACTGAATGGACTCCTGTGTGTGTGTGTGTGTGTGTGTGTGTGTGTGTGTGTGTGTGTGTGTGTGTGTGTGTTACAGATAGACACAGAAACTCTGGTCTTTCACAGCGACCCAAATACCTTCTCACCACACACACACACACACACACACACACACACACACACACACACACACTCACAGGTGATGTGTGTGTCAGTATAAGAGCGCCCTCTGCTGTCAGATTATTTACATTTTCCAACAAACTCTGTCTCGTCTCTTTAAAGCTCTAATCTGTAACTATTCCTCATTAAAATGTGTAAAAACAACTAGACCAGACAGAAGCTTCTCTCCTGAAATCGTCAGGTTGTTGTCACTCAGGTCTAGACCTATGTTCTATATATTGTTGAGTTGTGTACTTACATTATCCCAAATGTTTCCAACAGTTTTCAAACCCAGAGAAATCTGTCATTTTAATCAAAGTAACGGACCGTTTCATTTGGTGGCCTGTCAGTGGCGTCATACCTCCTCTACCAAAGAGCCACAACAACACAACGACAAAGTCCCTCTGCTCATTTTAGAGAAAAGTTCATTGATGACTGAACTTCACATTTAAAACCTGAATACTAGGGCTGTAGTCTGCTGGTCGACTAGTCGATTAATTGGTCGATACTCTCTCATCCGACTAAATTCTCATTGGTCGGCTAATCTCCTTGTATCTCTGTCTCTACTTTCATGAGGAGAAAAGTGCTACATCAGCAGCTTTCTGGGATTAATCCATTATTTTCCTGCAGCGGGGGGGACAGACCAACAAACTACCTTTTGAAAACGGGGGTGTATTCAAAACACCCCCGCTGTTTACACAACTTTGGACTCTTCCAAACTCCGGAGGTCTAACTCCGTTACTGAGCGTTTATTAAAGAACTTTTCAGTGTTTCTCCTACGATTATATTAACAAGAACCCCCGCCAGGCCAAAAAATATTTTTTTAATGCCAGAATAAATGCCAAATATCCACTCATTCAGAAATATTTAGCGTTTGGGAGTCTGTGCAGCGCGTGAGTCAACCGCTGTGTTGTTGCCTGGGAAACGAGCAACTGTGTTATACGTCACTGCGTAGTGTGTTTATGTAGCGAGTTGGACACAGAGAAAGTGACGGTGGATGCGAGCGGAGCAGAGGAAAAGGTTAGCGGTAAGTTGTCAGTCTGGCAGTAAATGTACAGCACAGACTACAGTGTGTCAGTTAAATGATGAAAAGTCACGTCTGTTGTTTCTCCAAGTGCTGGAAAAGTGAAGGGAGTTAGCTCCAAAGTTAGCAACGATGGATTAGCCTAGCCTGAAGACGCTAAACAGAGAAATACAGAAATACAGAATTCACCGTGCCCCCCCCCCCCCGCGACTAATCGATTAGTCGCAGATTATTTACAATTTTAGTCGACCAAGATTTTCTTTGGTTGACTACAGCCCTACTGAATACACACATATATATGAAAGGATTTTTATCTACATCATTATTAACTGCAGTTTGTCAAAGATCAGCTGTGCTTCTGTGGCCTCAACTCTGAAGTCCAACCCCTCCCATCTGAGAGAGCTGGATCTGATCAGTAGTTTTCGGTTGGCAGCAGAGAATTCACCACTTTAAAGCTTTTTGGTCCAGATTAAACAAACAAAGATGTACAAGATGCATGCGTCGGCGCCGTGTTTGTCCGCTACAATGGCGTCTAGCAAAGAGTAACTTACACACATACAAGATAATACATGGGCTTTGTTGTGCTTGTTCCACACAAACTGTTAGAAATGGACTTTTATTCAGTTTGAAGCCACATTTTCATGATAAATTTAGCTGGTTTTTAACTTGATCTTTTAGCCGCAAGAAGGATTTTAGTCATTGGACGTCTGGATCTTAAGTTATCAGAGAAATAAACTGGGCAAACGTTAGCAGCAGCTCGGCTAACAGCCCCTCCAGGAAGTCCGCTGCTCGCCCAACATGGTGGAGAAACTCTGATTTTTTAGCTGAAACTGCTTTATTTAGTATTTTTAACTCCCATCACCCCTTGCTGCTTCACACCGTCATCACACTCCGTCTGTTGTTATTGTTTTGATTGAGACACCGAGCGGCCCCGCCTCTTCTGAGCCCTGCTCTGTTCTGATTGGTCAGCTTTCAGGAAGCTTCCTCCTACGTAAACAACTACAGCAGCAGGATTTCACTTCTTATTTCTCCTTCTTTTTCTCATTTTACACAGAACAACGTAGCGTGGCGACATAACAGGCTGGAAACTTTTACAGATTATTGTCTCTAAATCATCTAAACACATAAACCTGCTCCCGGTGTTAAAAATAAAAATGGAATAAAAATAAAGAGTGTGAAGAAGAAAGTGTGACTGCAGATATCACACAACTATTCTGTTCAGTATGAAATATACGTGATGAGATAAATATAGATGCTCCACTATACCTCAAACAACGCCATGAGAGCCACTGAGAGTGAACCAGAGCAGTAAAAGTTGCAGCCGGACAGATAAACAACGAGCTGAAAGTGACTATAAAGCTCCGTAAAGCTCAGAGAGGAGCTGCAGAGTCTCTGTAGGTTCATCAATACGAGCCGATAACACATTAAAACACTGATCGATCAGACTGAGGAGTGAAAGATAAACAGATAAATGTCTGAACAGCAGTCAGAAACACAAAGATGTTGAGTTTACTGTCATGGAAACGGTTAAAATAAAGCTACCAGATCATTTTGTGGCATTTTTTGCTCCTCATAGAAGGTTTGAATCCATCCCATAATACAACAGCTGTGCATTTGTGTCCGTCATGTTTAGATCAATTAAAAGGAGACGCCTCAGTAATCAAACACAGTCCGACGCTGACACCTGCTGGCGATCGGAGGAACTGCACACACACACACACACACACACACACCTGAGAACAACAGCAGGCCTGTGTGTTTCTGTCATAGGACACTTGTGGGGACAAATAACAGACTGAAGGGAACGACTGGTCTGACTGGGGGGACTAAAGGAGCGTCCCCTGATGGTTTGGGGTCAGTTGTTATGGTTACGTCTCCAGGAAGTGAGTGCGTGTGTGTGTGTGTGTGTGTGTGTGCGCGTCACTCACCGACGGCTCTGAACAGACACGCTCCGTCCTCCTTCATCTTCTTTATGACGAAGCCTTTCTTCTCTCTCAGAGCTTTTTCAAACCAGTGCTCCTGCTGAACACACACACACACACACACACACACACACACACACACACACACACAGAGGGTCAGGTAAACAGACCTGCAGGTTTTTCTCTCATCAGCAGAAACTTAAAACCTTTAATTTATTTATTGATCAATCGATCGTCAGAAACATAGTTTTGATAAACGTACATGAAGGAAGCAAAATATCAGGAACAGTTTTCACTCTAAACACGCAGCAGCATCACATCAATAATAAACAGGAAGTAGATTTATCAGCTTTCTGACGACGTCGACAAAAACTGAAAATGTAAAAAAAAAACTTCATAAAAAGCAGAATCGATGTTTTATTGTTTCAGATTAAACTGATCAGAGAGTGAATGTTTATCTTTTTACTGAACTTCATCAAATCGTCTCTCCTCATCAATAAACAACAACATTAATCAGCTGATTTAAAAACAACAACAACAACAGTCGCTCAGAGTGACGATTTGATCCCGACGATGAAACTCTGACGGCTTCAGTTTCTCTTTCTGAATCACAAACGTCACATTTATCCGTCTACTGTTTTTATTTAGTGTTTGTGACGTCAGAAAACTTCAGAGAGACACTAAATTATCGCTTTATTAAACGTATGAAACAGAAAATATTCACATTTTGCTTTAAAAGTTCGTTTAAAAGTGACGATTCGATGATCAGATATCGACTAATCACTGAAGTTTTAATCACATTTCATGTTTTACTGATTATTCTGTAACTTGAGTTGAAGACAAAAAGAGAATTTTAATGTTATGAGGAAGAAAAACCTTATTATTATTATTATTATTATTATTATTATTATTATTAATAATAATAAACTCCCCTCAACACAAACATAGTTATGGATATTCAGCTCGTACAGACTGATGAAGCAGGAGCAGCCTTATCAGCTGATGTTTGTTTGTTTTGATGGAGAATATTAAACAAAAACAGCAGCTTCTCCGAGATATCTGACATTTAACAGCAGAATTTGTTAAAGGACAAATATCCTGCACATTTCCAGCCTCTATATTTATATTCTGGGGCTCTACTGGAACATTTTTACATGATTTACAGTTTAAAACTTCCTTATTTTATCTTCTACTGGCCCTTTAAGAACCCCTGCTCTGCTCTGATTGGTCGGCTTTCAGGAAGCTGCGTCTCGGCCGACGTAAACGAACCGCAGCAGCAGGATTTCAAACCTGTCCGTAACTGTTCCGAGGCGAAGTCCGACTCAAAACACGAGAGCGGATGACGTGAGCGACGCATGGAAACGCCTTAGCAACCGCCTTAGCAACCGACGGCTGTTTACGGGCATCGGCTCGTCTGTAAAGTAGAAAAAAAAAAGGTCGCAAACGAAGCGTCCGGAGCAGACTGAAGCCCCGAGTTTAGACTGGCAGGCTGCGTTTCTACATACGTTCACCTCAAGTTTCGTAACTTTTGAGGGCAGAACAGGAAGTAAACAAAAAAAACAGGAAACAGCGTTACGTCTGAAAACTGATGTGGAAACCCTGCGAGTGCGTTCTGAAGCGACTTTCATTCATAAAGACTTTGAAGAGAGAAAAAAAAAACAAGAATAAAAACCCGTTATAAACACATTAGAAACTGTTTTCCAGCAGCGACGCCGCTTCCTGCCGCCGTCCGTAAACATCCTGTCACGTCTCTGCGAAGCTGCAAGCGATAAAAAAAGTCTCCTCCGTCTCTGAATCACAGCAGCAGAACAGCGACTGCAGCTGCACTATAATAATAATAATAATAATAATAATAATAAGTTCAGTGGTTCTTAAAGATGAATCATTCTGTTTATTTAAGGAGGATTTTAAATAGTTAAGTTAAGTTTTATGTTACGTTTCAAAAACATCAAAACCAAATAAAAGAATCAATAAATATCAGAATCACTGCGTTAGAAACGGTTGCAGGTCGTCAAGGAAACGCTGAAACATCTCAGAACAAACAAACAAAAGAAAACGTCGGACTGAACGCGACACGCTGACGGATTAACGAACACGTCTGATGATCGATCGATGCGTTTGATCGCTGCGATTGATCGTTGTGATGTCACGTGTTCCAAACACACAAACTAGACGAGTCTCAGTCCGGCAGGTTTTTCTCTCAGCAGCAGAAACTCAAAACCTTTAGTTTGTTTATTGATCAGTTGACCGTCACAGTTTTCAGTTTCACTTCGGAGCAAACGCCACATTTTTAATTTTTTCTCGGTTAATCCTCAGTTTGTGACGTCAGGAAACTTCAGAGTGACACAAAATAATCACTTTATTAAACGTATGAAACAGAAAATATTCACATTTTGCTTTAAAAGTTCGTTTAAGTGACGATTCGATGATCAAAACGTCGACTTCCTGTTGATTAATCGACTAATCGTTCAAGTTTTAATCATATTTCATGTTTTTATTGATTATTCTGTAACTTGAGTTGAAGACAGCAGGACGAGTTGTTTACTTCAACTAACAGATATTTACACTATTGATGAATCTGTTGGCTATATTGACGACTAATCGGTTTATCTAGTTTATAAACACACGTCACAGGTTCCCAGTAGCTCCAGTTTAACATCTTCACACAAACTGTAATAAACTGTTAGAAACCGAAAAACGACCGAAACGATCAATCGATTATCAAAATAGCTGCTGATTAATTCAATCAATTCATTATTTTAGTCATTAATTAAGTTAAAAAACAGGTGAAACAAACATAAACATGATGCTTTGAAGCTTTTAAATGATAATAAACTGAAGATTTTTGGACTTTTGATTGTTGATTATTGATCGTTTACATTATAGATTGTTGTCTATAATCGTTATTGTCAGATTAATTGATAACGACGTTATTAATTAGTCGCAGCCCGACTGCAGATTCATTCATCTTCAATCAACAGATTATTGCAGCTTTGTTGTTTAAACGTGTAAAAACATAAACATCCTGATTAAAGCTGCAACTATTGATTTCTGTCATTAACGAGAAATCTGTCAATTAAACAATCAGCTGTTTGGTCGTTAAAATGTCAGAAAACAGTGAAAAATATTGATCCGTGTTTCCCAAAAAACCCAACGTGACGTCATCAAACAACACAAATATGTTCAGTTTACTGTCAGAAACCAGAAAATATTCACATGTAAGACGCCGATGACTCAAAGCGATTAATCGATCATCAAAACAGTCGACAGTTAATTTAATAGTTCGGCAGCCGATCGATTAATTGTTTAGCTGCTGCAGCTCTCCTCCCGATCACAACAAAAACACTCGTGCAAATGTAAACACGCTCATTTTCCAGCTTCGTTCGGATCCGTTTCTGCCGACCGGCTCATCAATAAACAGTTTCAATACTTCAAAACGTCCTAAATTACAGACAGAAGCAGTGAAGTCATTTCTATTCAATAGAAGAGCAGTTAGTCATCACCTCCTCCCCGACGACATCATCGGAAACTAAACTTCACACATCACAATCAATAAACTGATCACAAAAAACTAGCTCCACCTCCAGCAGCTACAACAGTAACATGCTGCTCTAACACTGATGCTTCAGTATTAATAATCTAATGATGTCATATATAATAATATATCAGTCAGAGGGACCAAACCAATACTTATTTACTGAATACATCTTCCACCAAAGCCAAAACAACCCCGTAAAAATCTCTAACATTATAAAATACTTATTATTTATTTATATATTAAGGTGCAATATTTTTTGTTAGACAACAGGAAGCAAATACAGATGTTGTATTGGAGTATAAATTGAGTATTGAAGCCATTATGAAGAGATTAGAAGAACATTTTTAATATAAAAGTCATAGTTTTATGCAAGAAAAGTCAATATTTTGAGATTAAAGAAGTAATATTTCAATAAAAAAATGACTTTTCCTGATAAATGAGTATTTTTAAACCCTCTGTGTTGACACTTTAAATTAAAAAAAAGGATGTGAGTGACTTCTTCTTCCTTCTTCACCAGTGTGTGTGTGTGTGTGTGTGTGTGTGTGTACAGACAACTTTATAACTGATGGGTTAAGTTTCGTTTCATCAGTTAATTTAAACCCACTAACGGAGCCGGGCGGCAGCATCAGTGCCGTTGCCATGGTTACCCGCACTTTTAATGAGAGGGAGGCTGAACTGTTGACCTGAACCGTGTTTCTGAGATTTGAAAAACACAAAAGGATTCAATCTTTAAACAGACACCGAAACAGGACTTTTAAATGTGCATCCTGTGAAAAAAACAAAACAACACCAGACACTAGAGAGCATTTTTCTGTCTTGTTAACACACACTGAGGATATTATATACATTATTATGTACCTGAAAGCCTTTTAAAGCGTTTTTAAATGGTTAATAATGTGTTTTGTAACTGTCTGACACATCGGTGACCGTTTCTAGGTGTTCAGAGTAGCTGTGTAGCTTCGTTAGCACGTAGCTCGCAGTTAGCTTAACCGTTAGCTTCCTACCTGCTCCACGGTGGCCGGGTCCACGGACTGCAGCCGGGCGGCGTTCTCGTACTCGTCCTCGCTGTTGTTCCCGGCTCCTTCTTCCGTGTCCTGGCTGGACCCGACTCCTCCCGGTCCCGTCACCCCGGGTTGGCCTCCGCCGGCCAGAGCCGCCACCACCCCGCCGGAGCAGGTGCCTGCCTGCCGCCGCCTCTTGCTCAGTCCGGGCCCGGAGCAGCAGCTGCCGATACCTCCGCCGCAGCCGACCACACCGGCCGACACGACGAGCTCCCCGCGGGCCCCGGCCACCATCCCGCCGCTGCTGTCCCTACCGTCGCCCGGCCCTACCGGGGAGACGGAGCCGACGGGAGGCGGAGAGGCCTGCTGGGGCCGGGAGCTCGCCTCGATGCTCCGCCGGTCGTCCCTACTTGAGGGCGGAGCGGGCTGGTAGGACCACGGCGGAGGAGAAGCCCTCGGCCGGGCTCCGGTTCGCCCCGTGTGCGGATGCGGGTGCTGGTGCTGGTGGGGGTCGGAGCCGCTCCGACGGTCACTGTCATCGGCGTGGTCCGAGACGCCGACCCCAGAGCTGGGCTTCTTCTTCGGCAGGATCGTCATGGTCGTGTGAGGCGGGGAGGCAGGGAGGGGGTCAGCGGGGGACGAGTCCTCCCTTTCTGGATCAAAAGCGTCGGTGTGTTCGCCCTCCGGCCCGGCCGTCCGGCTCCAATCACCGAGCTAAGGCTCCTAACGAACCGAAACGGGCGGCAGAAACAACGACGCGGCTTCTTTTCGACGTTTTAGTTGAACAAAAACAAAACGCGTCTCCCTCTTCCCTCCTGCCGTCCAGTCCACAAAACATCAACACAGGCTGACGGAGGGCCGCGACGTCACTTCCGGATTGCGACGGCATATTTTTACGTCATGCCGTTCATCGGACCTTTATTATTATTATGATTAATTATTATGTTTTTGTCCATATCAAACCATACATTTATTCTACATCTGAATGCACGAACAAAAAAATGTTATAACTTTTTAAAACTTATTTAACTTTTTCCTTTTGCTCCTCTTTTGACTCCTCTGTATCAGGAAGCTGGCTCAGTTTCAACCGGGATAAATCACCATGGTAACCTATCCTGAATAGTTAACCTGCTCCGGAGCAGGTTTACTTTAGCCACCACTGACCAATCAGATCACTGCGGAAACAAAAACAGTCATCGTTCCTTCCTTACGGTACCCTAAAGAAGATGATGCAATTATTATTATTATTATTTTAAACACCATTATCCGGAAATCACGAGTTAATTATCTCGCAATCTCGTGGGAGAAAATGAGCTTTTGTTATTTCAGGATAAAAAGATAATCAACCTGTTATCAGGAGAAAACAAAAGGTCGTTTCCTGTTATCATTATTATAATGTTTATCAGAGATCAGGACGTGTCACCGTCAGTGAGAGATGAAGCTCTCTGAAGCAGCCAATCATATGAAGCAGTTGTGTTTATATAATTTATATATATTTCACTGTTTTGAAGCATTTGATGGAGTCGAAATGTCTGCTGGGAAACTCTGATATTGCTTTTATATGTAAGTATTCAGAGCAAGATGTCAATAAACAGGTTAAATATATGTAAACTCACTGCTGTCATATGTTTGATGTTTTCTGTCACATTTTATTGAATAAAGGTTATTTTCCAAAAGCAGCTTCAGTGTGTTGATGCACAAATATATATATAGATATTTAGTCATTTGTTAATAAAGCTCATATAACCTTTTACTGCTTTTATTAACTTCCTGTCTGTCATCACTGTGATGTTGAAGGATGAAAACAGGTTTGATCAGATGAACCAGACGCTCATTTCCGACTTCTCAGTTATGATAAATAACAACATTACAGCAGGTAGTTCCGGGTCTGAAGTCAATGCAGGAACGCCTTAAAGCTGCACAATGACCAGCAGGGGGAGACGCCACCGGCTGCAAAACAATGACATCAATGTATATATGTATGTATATATATAAATCTTCTTAATTATTTTGTTCACCAGATTAATAAAAAAGCAACATGTTCAATAAAAACAGGATGAAGAAGCTGTTCTGTCTGTAATTACTGTCTGAAAGGTTTTGTTTTTTTTTGGAGAGGTCTTTTGTTTCTTGGTCACGTGATGGCGCTGTTGCTCTTGAATTTGACAATAATATTGAAGTTAATATTTGATTAATACACATCTTTTTCCCCAGGGAATTATGACTTAATAAAATAAAATAAAATAAAACATTTGGCAAAAGGACTGTGCAAGAAGGTTTTTACATTCAGAAAAGCCCAAAATAATAACATACAAATTTAAGAAATAAATGGATAAATAAATAAAGTATACATCTAATTATTCATGTTGTTTTCCTGGTGAATATGTGTAAAACTTATGTGACGGTTCTTTTTATTTTATTTATATTTGTTGCTGATCTTTGCTTTATATTTCACATCACACCACAAATTAAAAAGGCGGGCAAACTTTCATTTTTCTGTTGTTGAACTTTGACATCTTGATTAAAGATTTGAAGAAAAATCTATAAATCTATAAAAATAAATAAATGAATAAATAAAAGAAAAAAGAAAGAAGAAGAAGTTTAACTTAAACTCTGACATTAAACTTTAGTGAATGGACTTCTCACTATTTTTTATTTATATTAACCAGACTTTTGTTAAATCTCTTTGTTGTAAATCAAGTTTGTTGTTTGTTTGTTTTTAAAAGTGTAACCGACGAGGTTGAAATATGACAACATGACAACATCAGAACACAAAAAAATACCATAAAATAAAACTATTCATGCAGATCTTCCTGTCCGGTTCAGGCTGTACTGTTGTTACATCAGGTCTGTTTCTGTTGCCTAGCAACCAGAGCAGGGAGGAGGAGGAGGAGTAGGAGGAGGAAGGATGGTCAGTGATGGAGAACAAAGGAGCTCAGCAGTCCAGTCGCTTTGCTTTCACATCCAGATGAAAACATTTTGAGGGAACTGGAGAATCTGACAGATGTGACTTTGATTTTTCCAGAATTTAATCTGAATTTTTTAGAAATTCATAAACAAATATGAAACAACTTTGTATTTTTTTCACAACTTTACTGCTCATGGCTCCACATGGTGGAGGAACAAGACTATTACAGCTGACAGAGAAAATGATCTGAAAACACTGAGACGAGAAAAAAAAGTTTGGAAAATCTTTTCTGTTTCAGTTTTACATTTAAAACAACATGATGGTTCATCAGTTTATTACAGAGATGAAAGAAGACCGATGACTTAAGGAAGTAAGTATTATGAGCTTGATGTAGTTAAAGTATTGCAGTAAAAGTAGTGGTTTGGCCCCTCTGACTGATATATTATTATATATGACATCATTAGATTATTAATACTGAAGCATCAGTGTTAGAGCAGCATGTTACTGTTGTAGCTGCTGGAGGTGGAGCTAGTTTACACTACTTTATACACAGTTAGCTAGTTTAGTCCACTGGTTCCAAACCTATTTATTAACCAATTTATTCTTTATTGACATTCGGTGACTGCAGTTTGTCAGAGATCAGCTGTGCTTCTCTGGCCTCAGCTCTGAAGTCCAACCCCTCCCATCTGAGAGAGCTGGATCTGAGTGGAAACAAGCTGCAGGATTCAGGAGTGAAGCTGCTGTGTGCATGTTACTGTTGTAGCTGCTGGAGGTGGAGCTAGTTTACACTACTTTATATACAGTGAGCTAGTTTAGTCCACTGGTTCCCAACCTAGGGGTCGGGGCCCCTCCAAAGGGACAGCAGATAAATCTGAGGGGTCGTGAGATGATTAATGGGAGAGGAAAGAAGAAAAACAAAGTTCTGACACACAAATCTGTTTTCAGTTTTTTTTGTTCAGTTTGTTTAGTTTTTTTCCAGCACTGATCAGTGACCCAGTGTCATCACAGCTTCATAATAAACTTCACTTTGTGATCTAAATGTGTAGAATTAAATAAAAAAAACAGATAAAAGCATTTTTAAATCTTGCTCTGCAGATTGTTGCTGCAGCACCTGAAAAGTTTGTTAATACATTTGAGTGTCCTGATGATTAAATGTCACACACGACAATTAAAGATAAAAATAAAGAAATTAAAGGATCAAGTTGTGACTCAGTCCCCTCCAGTAATAAAACCTGTTTTTCTTGTTCTTCATGATATTGTTCTCTCCTCCCTGCAGAATGATGTGAATGTGCAGCTTCTGTTTCTCACCTTTGATCCTGAGTGGCTGCATAAAGAGCCAGTGGAAGATAAATAAGGAGTTTTTAACTGGAAATCATGCAGAGATATTCCAGTATAATATAAATATAGAGCTGAAAATGTCCTCTTTAAATAAAGTCACCCAGAAACACAGCAGTTTGATAAACAGCTTTAATGTATTTTACAGAGTTTTACTAATTTTCCTGTAATTTAATGATTTTTTTAGTCTTTTACAGCAATGCAACAAACTGGTGAAGCTACAGACTGATGTCTTCTGCTGTCTCTGTTGGTCATGTGACCATAGACTGTATATGAAGACATATATACATGCTCATATACAGTCTCTGCCCTCCCCGCCTTGCAGCCTGGAACGGCGTCACACGAAGAACTCGCCATTGTTGTCGAAGTCTCCGGTGTCACATTAGATTCCTGCGAGGCTGAGATGATAATTACACCTTTAACAAGCCGCAGCTGCTCATCACAGAGGGAATAAATGAACACGATGAAGAGTTTTCCTGCTCGCCTCCATTCCTGAACCAATACTCTGCTGATTTGCATACAAGAGCAAATAATCTGCTGTCAGCCGTGCTCCCTGCTGATTAATATGTTCAGTCACACACACAGTGCGAAGGTCATGATCCCCCTTCAACAAACATCCAGCCAAACTGCAATTTACTGAGTATTTTAAGAAAATTCACATCCTATTTGTTCATTTAACTGTCCAGTTAGACTCCAGTTTATCTGCATATCTAAACTGATGCTGCTGATGGGATGAATCCTGCGTTCATGAAGCGTCAGTTTATGTTGAATCTGTTTCTCAGAAGCTGTTTGATGCGACTTTCTGCTCCTTCTGGAGGCCGCAGTTGTTTTACTGGGAGGTGTTTCTTATATTGTGTCAGTTATTTTGTAGGAAATATAATAACAGGAGCTTCTCTGGATTGAGAGAAGACTCCGGTGGTGGTGATGATTCCTGAGGAGCTCATTGGACAGCTGGCTGTGGTGTAAACATGTAAACAGGAAGTGGGTCACAGTGACTGGACAGCTGACAGCAACAAGATGATTGGATCACAGACTCTATGGTGGAAAATATATATAAATGTATTTATTTGCTGTGTATATATACAATTTAAACAGCTACAACAGTAAAATGATGCGTACGCACACTAATACATCACAGATATGTTGACCCCATACGATCCAGTCTGCAGCCTCAGATCCGCAGCTGGTTGTTTCCTTCTGGTTGTTCCAAAGTCGAGGCTTAAATCTAAAGGTGACCGTCGACTTTGGAGCGACCTGCCTGAGGAGACGAGGCTCACAGACTCTTTTAAATCACTTCTTTGAAACCCATTTCTACAGACTCGCTTTCATGTGATGTTTGTCTTTTAATCATGTTTCTTTTACCCTTTTTTAAAACTTTTCATCTTTCTTTTAAACTTTTTATCATTTCTTTATTGTCTCTCTTTGTCTCTAACCGCCGTCTTTTTATGGTCAGATCTGTTTTTGTTTCCTGTTTCATGTCTTTGCTTTGTGTTGTTCTGTTTTTGCTTTGTCTGTCAAAGTACTTTGTAAACTCTATTTTTAAAAGGTGCTATATAAATAAAGATATTATCATTAATAGTCTAATGACCTCAAAATAACAACAAATATAACACATAATACTTTTACTGCTGATACTTAAACATTTTGCAACTTAAACTTTTATTTTCTAAACATTGTGACATTTTTTTTCTTAAAATATTAAAACATGTTTTTCTTCATAATATTAAAACTTTAATTTTATAAATTGCACAACTCTCTTTTTTTTGATATATTATGACTTTAATCTCAAAATATTTACTTTTCTTAAATGAAATGACGACTTATTAGATGTTATTAGATGTCTGACCAGCCGACGTTTTTTCTTATTTCGATTTTCTTTTTTTATAAGAATTTATATTTATATCATATTATATATTTCCTGTCTTTATAAGAACTATGATTGACAGCATACACAAACATTTTCTTTAACAGAATACTGAAAGTCAAGTATATGTTCACTAACTATTTAAATAACTTACATTTTCCTTCTTGAAAGTGGTCGCGTTCACCACAGTGATAGTTTTTTAAGTGTCTGATTAAGTTAGTTGTTCCAGATGTTTCCAAGGTTGTTCCTCTACGGCTTATTTTGGATTTAAAGGTTCTACAAATTGCGAGCTTTGTTTACGCTGAAGAACTTCAACACTGCTGCTGTGTGCTGAAAATATGACACAAAATCAGTTATGAGACTGATCGGAGTGATCAATCATTGCATCTCTAGTTATTATTATACTTTTCAACATAAATGTATGGCCTTAATATCAACATGTATTTGTTGTCTAACTTTAATCACAATATACAGTACAAAACTCAAGTTTCAACTACTTTATATACAGTTAGCTAGTTTAGTTCAGTCGTTCCCAACCTAGGGGTCGGGGCCCCTCCAAAGGGTCAGCAGATAAATCTGAGGGATTGTGAGATGATTAATGGGAGAGGAAAGAAGAAAAAACAAAGTTCTGATACACAAATCTGTTTTCAGTTTTCTGGACTTTTTTTGCTGAAATGTGACATTTCTGAAGGTCTTATCAGTCTGCAGCAGCTGCTCCTCTGAATCCTGCAGGTTGTTGTTATTCAGCTGCTGAGATCTACCTTCTACTCACTGTTATTGTTTACAAGAGGAAAGAAGAAGAAACAACGTTCTGATATCTTTGATTTTTGCTGAAATATTGGATCATTTGAACATTTATTGAAATGAAAGCATGTGAGAAGTTTAGAGGGAAAAATCACTATTTGGTGGAGCTGTTAACAACTCATAGACATGTGAAATGTGACCCCGACTACACACTGCTTTTTGTAAGACGTCAAAAGACAAAAAAGGTTGGAAACCACTGGTTTCATCTTTAACAATGTGTTGTATTTTAAAAGCTTGTTATATTATCCATTGTGTCAAATCTTCATCTGAAAAGTAACTAAAGCTGTCAAATAAATGTAGTGGAGTAGAAAGTACAATATTTCCCTCCGAAATGTAGAAAGTAGCATCACATGGAAATACTCAAGTAAAGTACAAGAACCTCTAAACTGGACTTAAGTAAATGTACGTTGTTATTTTGTTTGTGTTGATTCTTATAATTATGTAAAACATCTGAGTGTGTCTAATAGTTTCTAAATTCTCGTCTTGCAGGTTGAACCAAACTGCTTGAACCAGTTTGTGACGACACGAACATGAGAAGAATCTGAATATTGACAATATGTAGGGGTGGAGACACACACACACACACACACACACACACACTGATATATCTAAGAAGGACGTCTCAGCATCCAGCATCGTCTCACTGATCCTCCAGAAGGTAAAACAACCTGAACTCTTCCGTCTGTGTCTGTTTGACACACAGGATCCATAAAAATCACTCCGTTAACTGTCAGGTGAGAAAATATGATCTAAAAAACCAAACTGGCTTCACTTTCTGCATCATTCATATGGAGACACAGAGTGTTTGAATAAATAAATAAATAAATATATCATGAAATAAATAATGAAGAAGTGAGAAGATTTCATGCTATTTTATCTCTACACTGTAAAATATAACTTGTTGTTTCAATTTAAATATATGAGAGAGAAAAGAGCTGCTTTAAAAAACACTGAATGTTGCAGGTTGTTTAAACTCTTGCTCAGGTTGTTGCTTGAAATTGTGAATTAAATTCAGATGAAATTTGGCTTTCATTGATATTTTCTAAGCTTGAAGAGTCAGTCTCATTTGACAATAACCTGCTGCTGCTGCTGCTGCTCTGTAGAGTCAGTGGATTATATGTTATTATAACGCCGCTCTCAGTGAGCTTATTATCATATGAGTGCAACTTTATCGTTTACATTGTTTTTATTATTATGGAAAGAAAAAACTGTGACTTATTTTAATTAGTAAAGACACACAGAAAGTTTCTATTTGTATTTTTTTCAAACTTTATTTAAACTACAAAAAATTAGCTCTGACTCATCATTCACATTCACAAATCAAAGTCTCAGAAGGATACATAAATACTTGGTATGAAATGGTACTGAAATATTATTTAGGTTGAATTATGTTTAATTTAATGAGAAAATATGAGATGATTCCACTGAACTCCTGTAAGATGTTTTATGTTTACATGTATGTCAACGATTTGCCTCCTTCAGAGGAAGAAAAACTGCAGGAGCAGCAATGAGCTGTGAAGCCAGTTTGACATGACGGCCAAACTGAGTAATTACAACCTCTGAGTCCCTCTTGTTAACCTGAAGTCATTCGTTAACCTGATGTCGTTAACCTGATGTCATTCGTTAACCTGGTTTTGTTAACCTGATGTCATTCGTTAACCTGATGTCATTCGTTAACCTGGTGTTGTTAACCTGATGTCATTCGTTAACCTGATGTCGTTAACCTGATGTCGTTAACCTGATATTGTTAACCTGATGTTGTTAACCTGATGTCGTTAACCTGATGTCGTTAACCTGATATTGTTAACCTGATGTCGTTAACCTGATATCGTTAACCTGATGTTGTTAACCTGATATTGTTAACCTGATGTTGTTCGTTAACCTGATGTTGTTAACCTGATGTCTTTCGTTAACCTGATGTCATTCGTTAACCTGATGTCGTTAACCTGATGTCGTTCGTTAACCTGATGTTGTTAACCTGATGTTGTTAACCTGATGTCGTTAACCTGATGTTGTTCGTTAACCTGATGTTGTTCGTTAACCTGATGTTGTTAACCTGATGTCATTCGTTAACCTGATGTCATTCGTTAACCTGATGTCATTCGTTAACCTGATGTCTTTCGTTAACCTGATGTCATTCGTTAACCTGATGTCGTTCGTTAACCTGATGTTGTTAACCTGATGTCGTTAACCTGATGTCGTTCGTTAACCTGATGTTGTTAACCTGATGTTGTTAACCTGATGTCATTCATTAACCTGATGTCGTTAACCTGATGTTGTTAACCTGATGTCATTCGTTAACCTGATGTCATTCGTTAACCTGGTGTTGTTAACCTGATGTCATTCGTTAACCTGATGTCGTTCGTTAACCTGATGTCTTTCGTTAACCTGATGTCATTCGTTAACCTGATGTCGTTCGTTAACCTGATGTTGTTAACCTGATGTCGTTAACCTGATGTCGTTCGTTAACCTGATGTTGTTAACCTGATGTTGTTAACCTGATGTCATTCATTAACCTGATGTCGTTAACCTGATGTTGTTAACCTGATGTCATTCGTTAACCTGATGTCATTCGTTAACCTGGTGTTGTTAACCTGATGTCATTCGTTAACCTGATGTCGTTCGTTAACCTGATGTCGTTAACCTGATGTTGTTAACCTGATGTCATTCGTTAACCTGATGTCGTTCGTTAACCTGATGTCGTTAACCTGATGTCGTTCGTTAACCTGATGTCGTTCGTTAACCTGATGTTTGTTATTATTTTCAGGTCAGACTCTGTGGTTGGTCCATCAACTTCAGAACGACACATATTATTGTTTTCTGATCTGACGCCTCTATCAGCAGGACCATCATCTGTTTGTGCCTTAAAAGCTTCACTGTTGTAAAATGAATGTTTTATTATGTGCCAACGCTGTGGTTAAGGTTTGGTCGGACAGATTTAGTGATATTTGGGCTGCAGATGACTTCTGTCTAGCTTTATTTCACCTTTTCTCTGACTAAATGTTATTACTGGCAATAGTAGAAGATTAACTAAAAACTAATATAAAAATATTAATACCACACAGAAAAATAAAATAAATACATTTCTATACAGTCAGTGATTGAAAACAGGAAGTGATCTGATGTGTTAAAGTCACATGTATGTGCATGTAAATGTGTGAGTCAGCTGCTCTCTGTGTGCTTAGAAACACTAAATGTGACTTTATATCCGACTGTGTTTCAGCTGTCTGTCAGCTGACTGGCGTCCTGCGACATGCTCCGCCTCCTGCTCTGCGTGGCTGCACTCAGCCGCCTCACAGGTAAACACACCTGACTGCATCCCAGCCAGTTTACACACTCAGAGCTCAGAAAAATAATTTGAGAATAAATAAGTAAGACAATGATTTAAATCTCAAAACATTACAACTTTTTTTAATGAAATGTTACGACTATTACATCTTTTTCTTGAAAAATTACAACTTCTTGCATAATATATATATAAGGATTTTTTTTTCTCAAAATTTAATTAAATTTATTTAATTAAATTAATTTTAATCTTGAAATATTAATTTTTTCTTGAAATTTTTGACTTTTTTCTTCAAACTATTATTTTTCTCTAAATATTAAGACATTTTTAGGATTTTTTTCTCAAAATTTAATTAAATTAATTTGATTAAATATTAAATATTAAAAACATTCTCAAATATTTTGGCTATTTAAAATATTTTTGCATATTTTTTGTTATTTAATTTCTCTGTATTTTGACTTCTTACTTCAAATTATTATTTTTCTGTAAATATTAAGACTTTACCCTCAAAATGCAACAGTTCCTTCAAATGACTTTAATCTTTTATTTACTTTTCTTGTATAAAATTACTTTTTCTTTCATAAATTCAACCTGCTGACTGACTTCATGACTGAACTCTCGTCGTGTTTTCACGTCTGCAGCTGCAGATCCTGTTTCACTCCCGGCTGAAGTCGACATCAGCGCCTGTCGCATCCCGTATTTTGGACAAATCTACAACAAACTGTATGTGAGTAAAGTTCATTTATAAAGAGCAGATTTACGTGATCAGGTTCAGCATCCTCAGGCTCCCTCTGGGATAACTGGGCTGGTAACGTATGTATATGAATGAATCAAACCTCACCTGCATTTTCCTCTTTGCATTTCTTTTTATTGGCAGGCTTAAAGGACAGGTTCACAATTTTTCAATTTTTTTTTGTGTCTTAAAACAGAGGCCAGGGTAATGCCATCTAACATGTTTAGGGCCAAGCATGATAACTTCAGTTTTGTCTATGTTTAGTAGCAGAAAGTTGCAGGTCGTCCAGGTCTTTATGTCCTTAAGGCATGCTTAGAGTCTAGTTAACCATCATCTGGCTTTATTGATAAATATAATTGGGTATCATCTGCATAACAATGAACATTTCTGAATAATATTACCTAAAGGAAGCATATATAAGGTGAATAGTATTGGTCCTAGTACAGAACCTTGTGGAACTCCGTATTCTCTCCAGGAAGTGGGAGCAGATTTTGTCATTAATTCCCCAGGAGATCCCTCAATCTTAATTCCCGGCATGTAACTCCAAACCAACATCCCCTCCATCAGCGTTGCGGTTTGACTCGTTGTGTCTCTCTGATGTTCGCAGGTGGGCAGCAGCGCAGGCAAACTCGCGGTTTGTTTCAAAGGACCTTACAACCCTGGAACCAAAAACGACTGTCTCCTGGCGACTTACAGCGGAGTCACCAAGGTTTCATGGAAAACAGAAACTGTCAAGATTGAGGCTGGTTCGGATTATCACACGTCTCTGGAAGAACTCAAAGGTTCATCTCCATGCCGCGTGGTCCTGGAACTGCAGGATGGAAACTCCGATGACCACGTGAGTACGGCGCAGTTTCATCAGCTGAATGTCTCAGAACAAGTCAATCAATTCTTGACAGTTTCATGTTTCCAGATTCACTACCATCTCCGCCCGTTTGACGACCAAGCAGCTGTGCTGGTGAAGCTCGCCGAGTCCTTCACACTGAGTTCTCTGGTAAGTAAACCTGTGAGATAGTCGGAGGGAAATCGGTTTAAAAGGACAGCAGTCAGGTGTTAAATGTGCTTTCAATGTAAAGTGATGGAGGTTAAAAATCCACAGTGTGTCCACACAGTCATTTAAAGTGTGTGTGAAGCTTCTATTCAGCCTCATCAGTCTGAGTTTAGTCATATCAAGTGGATATCTGACACATTTACAGTCTTTTTAGCATCAAATTCTCCTCTTTGTGTTTCCCTGTTGAGCTGCAGGTGGAAGTATAGAAACAAAAAGAGGGACTTTGCCACTAAAAAGACTGTAACGTTGAAAGATATCTACTGGATTTGACTCATTTGGACTTTTCTGAAGCTTCATATTAGCTTCACATAAGCCAAAAAGCCAGAAAAGCTGCTTCCCACTGTGAAGAAATAACCCCGATGAAAACATACTGAGCATGCTCTATGACCGCATTGGGCCCAGTAGACACCATCTCCTAGACTTTCTAAATATTATCGGACTGAATGGATCCAATTCTGATAATTAAACAAGTAATTATGTGCAGATTGTGGCACTAAAAAGAATTTATCCACCATTTTATCCACCAGCTGCTCCTTTTCCCATGATTATATGTGAGAAAAATGCTTTTTGGGCCCCGGAAGTTGAAAGTCCACCATTTGGCCACTACGTCATATTGGCTTCAAAGCGTGGCTCGACTTTAATACGAGAGAACGCTGTTAGCTTCCTGTTTCCATTCACGAGTCAATGATCGTCCTCTCATCTTAACCATGTGGTTATTATTATAACCATGTTGACAAAGGTCCCCCAACACTAAAGTACTAACCAAACTACTTACCAAGTACCAAACTGCAATCTTTCATTAAAGCCAACTAAATGTTTTTGTGCCTGAACGTTTTTTCTTTTTTTGAGTTTGATGTGTTTGTTGCTGACGTGTTGTCATTCCTCTGCAGGTCGTCGATGCACAGGTCGACGGTGATCAACTGCAACAGTGGAGTTTCACACAGAAGCAGACTGCATACTACAAGGACATGAGCGGATGCAGAGACTCAGGTTAGCAGAGCTGACGGTTCTCAAAGGGCCAATTCACCCAAATTACAGATATACACTTTTAAACTTTTTTAAAAAACGGATCTTGGATCTTGGAGATATCCTGATATATTAATATTCACCTTTCATTAAAAGCCATGAAAATGAAATGAATGAGATGTTGCTGTGTTAAACAATTCAATTCAATTTAATTAATCAGAAATAAATGTCTTCAATTTTAATATAATTTAATTTATAATTAAATTTTACTTAACTTAATTTCAATTCAATTTTATTAAACCTAATTCAATTTAACTACATTTAAATATTATTTCATGTTTTTTGTGATGTGGGTGAACGTTTGAATGTTTCTGTTATTTCAGTAATCCGTGTTTTTTCCAGGTGTTTTCTACAAACGCAGCGAGGTGGCGTGCGACTCGAAGGCACGCGTCGTATCGTGCAGTGATTCTGCAACCCTCAGTGTCAGTTCCTGTGGCCCAACAAAGCGTTGCCGGGGCAACGGACAGTAAATACATTTGATTTTCATGTCTAATAATGCTGTGAAAGGTTTAAAGATTTGTTTGTTTGATCAGGTTGTCTGTCGCAGTTTTAAAAACTGTGAGTTTTCTTATCAAGGGTTTTCATAGTTTGTTTATATAGTGATGGTACCTCTCCCTCATCACCTCTGTCAGATGCGTGTTGGACGCCATTTGCACTTTAACTGGCCCCAACATCATTGATATTGGTGGCAATATCGGCTCCGTCCCGGATCGCTGTGCGTACACTCTGATATCAGAGACGGGATTCAAGCTGCTGGCCGTCTTCCAGGAACGCCGCCGTAGAGATGTGAGTTTTCTGGACCATGTGATCCTGCATCTGAACGAGAAGGACGTTAAGATCCAGCTGGGACCAGGCGCAAGAGCTCAGGTAAGCTAAAAAAGACTCGGTCACACCAGCATCTAAAACGGTTTCCAATGAAATCAATTCAACAGGCAGTAAAACATCAACACTTACGCTGATGATACTCAGTTATACATTTGAGCCTGACGACCTTCAAGCTTTGAAAAGACTTAAAATCTGTTTATGAATAATATAATAACTTTACTTACACAGCACATTTTATACAAAAATATGCAGTACAACTTCACAAAACATGAGTAAACCTCTAAAAGCGATTGTCAATCGTTTCAGCTCTAGTGGGACCAGGACCAACCAATATCGGTCGCCAAATGAGTGCAAAGTGGGTTTTTGGAAATTTGTAGTCTACGAGTTCTCCCTTCTTAATGTTTTTTCTGCCTTTTGCTCTGTTAATTTGGATGGTTTGATTTCCCAAAGCCTTAATGTTCAGTCATTTAGCAGCTTGACCCCCATTTGCCTTTTGTTGGGAAGACTGGGGGGAATTTGTCTGGACTGGAAGTACCATTGTGGCAATTGGCTTTAATGTGAATTCATTCAGTTTGGGGGCTCCGATTTAAAACTCCAACATAGTCAGAGCCAACTCTGCAGGAACAGATCGGACTTTCCTCCTCATCCACGTTTGTTTTTACGTCTTTACGTCTTTGCAGGTGGGCGACTCGGTGCTGAGTCTGAGTGGCTCGACTAAGCTGATTCACGGCGTGGAGCTCTCTAAAGACCGAACCGGAGTCAATGCCAAGATGACACTCTCCAAGTACACCGCTTCCATCTTCTTTGACGGCACCACTGCACAGATCCACATGACAGGTGCTAAATAATACCCTGTATGTATTGACGAGGACACTTCACAGCTGAGTTAAGAAAGATGAAGATGTGTATTATTGATCTATCTGCAGATTATTTATCATTTAAGTCAATGAATTGAAAATTTCCAGCAGCTCCTGGAGATGTATTCAGATGTCAGATAATTTAGTTTACTGTCATTATGTCAAAGAAAAGCAGCAAATCTTCACACGACCAAAAGTATTAAATGATTATCAAAATCCCTTGTTGCGGCTCTACTTATCATGACATCCTTTGTAATTAATTTCAGACCAACATACTTTTAGAAGTCGTATTGAAATCCCTGCACACTACACTGTACACCTGATGCTGAGGGGAGTTTGTAGTTGATGGAAACAAGTGTTCACAACATTTAAATGGTTTTCTTTGTAGAAATTTTGTAGAAATCTGAGCTGCATTTGGTTAGAAAGTTGCCTCCTGACTAGAAGTAAAGTTGATTAAATATAAAACACGTCTCCTGCTGCATGTTTTAAATCTACTGTTACTGCTGTTTTCCTGGTTTTTAAGCTGCTGTTTTGTGTTTAATCTTTCTTTTGTGATGGGTAGTGCTATGATGTGAGCCACTGGTTTCATGTTATCACCTCTGTGCTGTTTAATTATCTGACTCCAGGATCAGGTGAAGCTCCTCTGCAGGGTTTATGTGTAAACTCCAAGAAGTTCAGTGAAGCGAAGTTCTCCGAGTACAGCTCTACAGGGTAAGACTTCATCTCTGAACTGAACTGACTGTCGGCACTGCTTTCTATGTTTTTATGTGATCATGTGACCTTCTGCTGTTTGTCGCCCCCTAGCTGTGAGACGCAGACCAGCGAGCCCGCCGACAGTGTGATCAACTGCACCGCCATGACTGAACAGTGAGCAGAGACGCACCTGAACACACATGAACACTCTCCTCTGATTAGAAACTGGTTCTTTATTTTGGAGTCTATTTAGTCCCAATAACAAAAACCATGACAGCAAGTGTGAGGAATAGATTGCGAATAACATATAATAACATGCTAACTTTAGCATGTCCAGCTAACTATCTTACTGCCTACAGTACTAACTGAGTGTTACTTCAAGGCCAAAGAGCATGAACATCTGTGATTATACACACTTTAAGTACAATTTTAGGTGATTGTATTTCTGCTTCACTGCATTTCAGCAGGAAAACTGCACTTTGTTTTACTCTTTACTCCGTTATCTAGCAGCTGGTTATTTTCCAGTTCAAAATTTTACATATAAAATAACGAAACTTTGGATAATTTTATAAAATACAGTTGAAGCGGTGTGTAGTTGAGGCGTTTTACTTCTCAGATGGTTTCATTCAGTTACTTGTTCCACGTCCAAATACATAAAATATGAGTCACATTTAAATGGTGGTTTATCTGGTTTTTAAAAGGACAGAGTCACAGTATTTGAGGTGTGTCTATAAACCAGCAGTCATGTGTCTGTATGAATAGCTGTAATCATTCCTCCTGTTCGTACTGGATATTAAAAGAATGATAGAATCAGTGTCTTTCTTCTTTTAGAAAAGAATGATGTCCTACAATTCATTACTAGTTTAACTTATTATTCAAATAGTTAAAATGATCCAACATCAAGGAAATTAGAACAGATTTGTGTATCAGAACTTTGTTTTTTCTTCTTTCCTCCCCCATTAATCATCTCATGACCCCTCAGATTTATCTGCTGACCCTTTGGAGGGGCCCCAACCCCTAGGTTGGGAACCAGTGGACTAAACTAGCTAACTGTATATAAAGTAGTGTAAACTAGCTCCACCTCCAGCAGCTACAACAGTAACATGCACACAGCAGCTTCACTCCTGAATCTTGCAGCTTGTTTCCACTCAGATCCAGCTCTCTCAGATGGGAGGGGTTGGACTTCAGAGCTGAGGCCAGAGAAGCACAGCTGATCTCTGACAAACTGCAGTCACCAAATGTCAATAAAGAATAAATTGGTTAATGAATAGGTTGGGAACCAGTGAACTAAACTAGCTAACTGTATATAAAGTAGTGTAAACTAGCTCCACCTCCAGCAGCTACAACAGTAACATGCTGCTCTAACACTGATGCTTCAGTATTAATAATCTAATGATGTCATATATAATAATATATCAGTCAGTCAGTGGATAATACTTCTGTGTGTTTTACATTGTTGTGTTGGTACTTTTACTTAATTAAAGACTCTGAATACTTCTTCTTCCACCTCTGTTTATCTCCCAACAGCTGTAAGCTCCTGAAAGCGGCTCCGTTCACTTCCTGTCACGACCACATCGCTCCAGATCCGTACGTCACCGCCTGCACCAACATGCTCTGCAAATACCCGGCGATGGACGGTCTCCAGTGTCAGTTCCTGGAGGTCTACGCCAGAGCCTGCAGCGCATACAGCGTCGACACGCCGGACAGCTGGAGGTCAAAGGCCAGCTGCTGTAAGACGAGATCATGTTTACGAGATCAAATAAGCCAAGAAATGAATCTTTAAATTGCTAAGCTGCTGTCCATGGCCAAAACGCAAAACCTCCTATCTGCAGAATTTTCTGATTGGTGGATTTCAAATACAAATAAGTTCTGAGATAAATAAAGTAGCATAAAGTAAGTAAAGGACCAGCTTGGAGATCGTCCATATTCTGCACAGTGTTCAGGATTTGATGACAAACCATCGTTAATGTTCATGTTTCAGTTGTTTGACTCTGATGTGTATCGATTATTTCATTCAACCTTCTCGTTCATTAACATTAACCCCTCCCCTCTCTGTCTCTGCAGCGCCCCCTCAGGGTTTCTGTCAGGACACCGTCTGCAGCGCTCACGAGTTCTGCGGTGAAGACATCAGTGGTCGACCTCGCTGCCTCTGTCGCGCCAACTTCGCCTCCAAATACAGATCGAAGGGAGTTTTCAGTAAGAAGACGCATCATCAGGAGATTTTATTTATATTACAATCAAACTCCATCAACAACTTTCTTGATAAGCAATTAAACCTTTAGAGTCGATTTTAAAAGAAAAAAAATCCAAATTCTCTGATTTCAGCTTCTTAAATGTGAATATTTTAGTTTTTTTCTACAATAGTAAACTAAATATCACATCAACATTTCCCTTTGAGGCTTATCTGCAGACTCTGGGAGTTCATTCATGAACTTTTATCAGTTTTTATTGTTTGTATGTTTTATTCTTGTCATCTGTCCCGGCGTTCAGACGGCCCGACGGTCTGCGGGACGAACTCCGCTACAGTTTCTCTGGTCGGTTGTCTCCTGACGGAAAAAGGCATCGACTACTCCGTCTTACACCTGAACGACAAAACCTGCAGAGGTCAGATGGATGAAAAGACCCACATGGTGACCTTTGGCTTCAACAACAACAAAGACTGTGGGACGGTTGTCTTGGTGGGCATCTTTTATCCACAGCTACTCCTTTCTAATATTCACAAGTGTGTTTTAATTAGTGTTTAATCGCCTGAAAATGAGAATCATTGTGTTTTCGTTACCTTAGAATGAGCCTTTATATCTACAGAGGGAGCAGATCTTCTTCCACGGAGCTGCCATGTTTCTATGGTAGCCCAGAACAGACAAACCAAACGCATTTGCATTTTTCACAGCCTCCGTAGGTTCTCCTGCATGCTTAGAAAGTGAGGGGAGATGTATTCAGTCGGTTGCAATCTACAACTTCACCACTGGATGGCACTAAATCCGACGCACTGGTCCTTTAAGAGCGAAGTTCCCGTTCTGATTTTAGTGAGCGCATCTCATAGAAATAATGTTTATATATACACAACTTAACTGTTTTTACTTTGGCAAATGTAGATTATATTGACAGGCAATGTTGTTTTTAAATATAATTTAAGTGCTACATGAATATATCATTCTGAATTCAGAGGGGGAGGTCGAGGTGGATCAGGGGTGTACAAGACAGTAGAGACATGAGTCCGACGTATTTATAGGTTTAGACAACAGAAGCACTTTGGTTCAGGTCAGTGACGGGTCGTCCTTCAGTTTAAATGTTAATGAACATGTTTCTCTGATCTTAACTAAGAGCTGCCAGCGTCTGAACACGACCATAAAGAGTTTAATATTTGCTTGAGTTTCTACTGGCTGATATTTTACTGAAAGATATTTTGGTGGAGAAAAACAAAAAAGAAATAAGTTAAGTGAACTTGAAGAGACTTGACAAATACATTAATTAACAACATTTTCTCGTTAAGAAAACGCGATTCTTCCAGCGTCACATTTCTAGCAAAACATATGCTGTTAAAATGTAGGTGTTTTCTGCAACATCTCGCAGTGACACAACAATTTGAATCTTTGTGACTCTTCAGGCCGAAAACCAAAAAATCATCTACAAGAACACCATCAAGACAGACAGCAGCGCCATGTCTGGTGTCGTTTCTCGCTACGGCGCGGTCCAGATGGACTTCTCCTGCTTCTACATCCAGCCGGAGCTCCAGAACATCAACTTCAAAATCAAAGGCGGGTGAGTAGTTCAAGCAGGAATTAGGGGCTGAAACTGTGTTGCTACAAACAGTTTGATTTGGTGTTGAATGAAAAGAGAAGCTCTAGAAAACAAGCTGGTGACCTCATGGAGACAACGAGAAAGTCAAAAAGTGACACAAGCATCCAAAAACAAGACTTTCAGGTAGTTGAAGTTACTCTTTAAACACCCGAGGTAGGAATTCAAATTTCAGTGTTTCACTTGGTTTTTAGGTTAAAGTTAAGGAATGTCTCCAAGAAAGTCAGTGCAATGTGACAAATGTGTGTGTGTGTGTGTGTGTTTGTGTGTGTGTGTGTTTGTGCAGCAAAGCGATGCAGCAGATTTCCGCTGGATCCTGGAATTACAGTCTGTCTCTAAAAATGTGCTCCGACCTCGCCTGCACTCAACCCGTTGACTTTTCGAAAGGCGTCCAGATGGACCAGACCGTCTACATTGATGTGGAAAGTGACGGGCTGGACGGAAACTTAATCTCCTTGGTGACCGACTCCTGCTACGCAACCAACAAGCAATCCGGCAGCGGCGGGTTGAGCTACGACCTCGTTAAAGACGGGTGAGTAGTAGTAGAGGTTTGTTTCAAGACTGAAACACAGGAACACATGCACAAGTGTTAGTGCAGTAAAACTATTTATGTGTCATTATCCTTCAAAAACATTCAGTTGTAGGAAACATTAATCTGGTAATTTACCAAACCCAATGAAAGGTTGTTGTCTTTCCACCTCCACTTACTTTACATCAGTGATCATTTCCTGATATTCTGGAAAATTAGTTCAAGCTCTAATTCCTCATGAAAATGTGTAAAAACAACTAGACCTATGTTCTATATGTTGTTGAGTTGTGTTCTTACATTATCCCAAATGTTTCCAACAGTTTTCAAACCCAGAGAAATCTGTCATTTCCTCCTCTACCAAAGAGCCACAACAACACAACGACAAAGTCACTCTGCTCATTTTAGAGAAAAGTTCATTGATGATTGAACTTCACATTTAAAACCTGAACACATCTGGATTATGAATGGATTTTTATCTACATACATAATTTATTCTTTATTAACATTTGGTGACTGCAGTTTGTCAGAGATCAGCTGTGCTTCTCTGGCCTCAACTCTGAAGTCCAACCCCTCCCATCTGAGAGAGCTGGATCTGATCAATAGTTTCGGTTGGCAGCAGAGAATTCACCGCTTATGTCAGCTACAATGGCGTCTACCACAGAGAAAAATGTTTAAAATGTTTCATTTGGTGGCCTGTCAATGGCGTCATACCTCCTCTACCAAAGAGTATAGTGCACAAGTCGGCGCCGTGTTAAGTCGTAATGCACAGACTGAAAACAAAGACACACCCTCGCTGTCTGTTGGGATCTTCATTCATAAGATAAACGTTGAATATCTGATTCCCAGTTTGAAGCTTGTAAATAAATAAGAACCAATAACCAAACCAATGAGAACCATAATCAATAAAATTGAAACATGAATTGGACTAGATTCTGATTTTTGGACTGAAGTACCTGGTCGCGTGATGTCATGTGTTTCCTGTTTCCGAGCAGCTGTGGGAACCCGCAGGACAGCACGGTGAAGGTCGTGAGTAACGGGAAGGGCACGGGAACCATCGTGGCGTTCCAGATGTTCCAGTTTAAGGGAAGTAACAGCAGCGTCTTCCTCAAATGCAAACTGAAGCTGTGTTTGAAGAACAACCCCGGCTGCATACCGGTAACACACACACACACACACACACACACACACACACACACACAGTCACAGTCTGAATAGAATTAAAACAACATATCTGAGTTGATCAAAACCATGTTTGACTTACATTGTCGTGTATGGAAATCCCTCATGTCAGGTTTTAATTAACCTGAATTTTAAAAAAAATCTTTGAGGATAATTTGGTGAAATTCTGTATTTTTCTTTATATTTAATAAATCCCACATGCAGAACCAAACCAACAATGATTTGATCGACTTACAGGAACTTTAAAATCATCTCCAAACTAAACTTTATATGCAGTAATTATTTAAACCAGCAGGAAAGAAGCTCATTTATATAAAAATGTCCCAAAACAACAAACACTGGCAGCATCCCAGTCGGTGGGGAGCCTTTGGTTCTGAGTTTGGACCCCAGTAGACCTGGTTTCAGGTCCAGTTTAGAAATGAAACTTATATATCTGTGAGCTGTTTAAGGATCTTCAGAAAGAGTCAGTGGGCTTGTAGCTGACAAACACAGCCAGAGTAGTGAAGGAGGAAAGTGTTGAGAGACAGACAGTTGGTTAGTTTGAGTCTCCACATGAGATAAAATATGTTGACTATAAGAAAAATAATCTTCATTATTGATTAATCGTTTATTAGATGACATGTCAACAAAGTGCAGGGTTGAAACTTGTCTTATTTTGTCCAAAAAAAACCAAATCAAAACCTACAAACATTCAGTTTATAAAGACAGAAAACGTTGATTAAAAACTGAAACCATTAATCGTTTATCAGATTAGTTGCAGATTAACTTTCACTTGATTGACTGTCCGGTTCATAACTTCAGCTCCGATGTAAACAGTGAAACGTCAGCTGACTAACACCTGAACCCTAAACTCCACTGTGTGTCTCCGTCTTTAATATAACTGTAGAAATGCCAGCGAGGAAGGAGGAGGATGAGATCCATCAGGCCTCAGTATGAAGACGAGAACCCCGTCTTCATCGACGTGTCCTGGAGCGTTTAGGTACGACTCATCTCTGCTGCCGACCGCTCGCATCAGGACAGTTAACGTTTGTCTGCGGTGTCGAATTAATTAATGGTGAATTTGATCCTGTTTCTTCATATGAGCTGATAATGTGTGTTTATTATGTTGTACATTTTGTTTAAACTCTCATATTAAGCATTTATAAGTAGTATATTAACAAATATTAAATGGTTTCCAACACACTATAAGTGTAGCTGTAAAAAGAAAGACTCTCTCTATTCTTTACATCTCCAGCCTCTATATTTATATTCTGGGGCTCTACTGGAATATCTTTAATGGTTTCCAATTAAAAACTCCTTATTGATCTTCTACTGGTCCTTTATGCAGCCCCTCAGTTCAGCCTCTGTCTGAAACAGGAAGTTTTAGCTCCTGTCTCTTTAAGGCCCCGCCTGATGAGCTTCCCATTAGCAGATATCTGCAAGCTCCGTCTGAATAGTGGCGTTAACAAAGACGTTAATAAACACCTAAAGAGTAACTACACATCTAAATTCTGCTGTTTCTCTCCGTCCCCACACACACACACACAATCATTGTTTCAGAGTGAAATGACTCGTCTTATTATCAGAATTTGATCCATTTGGTCCCAAAACATTTAGAAAGTCTAGAGGAGCTGAATGATTGAATGACTTCAGGAGTCACTGGAGCGTCCAGTCCGCCCTCAGTCCCACATGAGAGGAAGACATAGCAGCGCTGCTCAGAGCACGGATGTATTATAAGAGCTGGATGTGACGATGGCGCTCAGCTGTGCGGCCAGTTTCTCCCAGTGGCCACTGGTGGTACTGCGGTGAAAAATCCCCCCCGAGGCCTTAAACCACCGCTGTAAGAGACACGCCTGTATGACTGTTGACAGGACGCCTCGAACGGCAAACAAGGTCAATTATGACTCTTTCTGTTATGAATTTTGATCCGTGGTAAAGTCTATGAGCTGAGCGGGAAGTTGTGGGCGGGGCCAGCGGGGGAAACACTGCTGCAACTATTCAACATGGAAGCAAACGGAGAAGCTAGAAACTTTTTTTTGGTGTTTGCACCAGCTGAGCACTTCATGCTGAATGCTGCTGAAACTCTCACTGCAGGACTGTTAATATGGACGCCAGCTGATCATGTCAGCTGACCCGTGCCTGTTTGGATCAGGTGGCCAGCTCTTACACCTTTAAACACCTTTAAACCGTGGTTGTTATTAGAAGCAGGTTCGGGGTTCACTTCATTCTGGCTATCCAGATGTTTCAGCAAAATACGCTTCAAAGTACAAATGAAGACCTCGAAGTGCTGAAAGATGGCGGCTTGTCGCTTCACCTGGTCGGGATGTTGGAGTGAACTAATCCCAGTTTGTTCTGGTCATCTCCTCAGGTCGTTTCCATGGCGACTGACCGGCTACCGACCTTCAAAACGATGCCAGATTTTTGCTTTGTCCACATCATCATCATCATCATCATCATCAGCAGCAGCATCTCGAGTCTGGATAACTGAATCCCTGCACTTTTAGAGCGATGTGTCATCTTCATCCAGCCTCTCCAGGAGCTCGCTGAGGTTTTCTCTGATTATTGATAATCTGCAGTTTGAAAGATTTCTTCTAATTTGACCTTTTTTTTGTGAAAGCTCTCCTCAGACTGTTCAATGTTTTTTGTCAGATCGCAGATCGGGCTGCTCCTCATATTCCAGTGGGAGGTTTTATTTATGATGCACTGATCTGCTGATTGTCCTCTCAGTTCATTAGACTGTTGTTCTCTCTGCTATTCTCACTAAATATATCAGACGCAACAGAACACAGACAGATCAGATCAGATCTCAGCAGGTGGAATTAACTCCTAAAAAAGACAGGAAGTGGTGCGGGCAGGGCTGTAAATGAACAGGAAGTGACAGCTGGTGTGACTGCTGCTGCAAATCAGTTCAAACTAATTATGTGTTTGTTTGAACTTCATTATTACAGATATTATTACAGAGTTCCTGGAGGAGCCGAATCTACAATCGATATTATAACTTTACTTTTGTGAACACGGTGAAGGGAAACGTGTCTTTGATTTGAATTATAAACACTTTATTACATCTGTGGCGACACGATCAAGTCAGCGGATCTGTAAACTGTCGGCTTCATAGTCAGTTTCTTGTAAGTTGTAGATTTTTGCAGCTGATTTAACAACAAGAATTTCACCAAAAATCTGTTGATTCATTAAAAAAAAAAAACAGTAATATGGTGATTATGAGAAGAGTTTCCAGTAATTGATGGGAGTGTTTGTTTGTTTTTCTGTCTTGTGGGTTCTACACAAAACTAATGGAAATGATTTACTGTGTTTTTACAGTGTTTTTGATTTTATCCCCTAAACTCATTAATTAAAAACAGATTAATTGAAATTAAATTGAACAAGACAAGAAAAACCTTCATCTGGTTTATAAAGTGTCTATTAAACAGACTGCAGATAAATAATCCTGTAAACGGCAGCAATCACCAGTAACATCAAGGATCAATTAAGTAATATCTATCTAATAATCACTAAGAAACTTAATGGACTACATTTCCCAGCATGCTCAGGAGCAGGACGTTAGGTTTCTGTTCTAAAAAAGCAGGTTAATTGATCATCTGAAACACCTGGAAATCATAGTCACTGCTGCTTTAATCACTAATAAACATTAAAAAAGTGTTTTAACTTCAGTTATTACTGACATTTAAACTGCTTCACAGGTTTCATCTTCAGGTTTTCAGCTCCAGAAATTACAAATAATGAACAAGAACATTTTATTTTTGCCTCCTGAACTCATTAAATGATAAATCAGTGTAAAATAAGTAAACCCTGCATGCGGCCGACACAGTGAGTTACTTTCCTGATGTTTCTAGTTTCTGGAGAGCAGTATCCTGTAACAGGAAGCCACTTCAGCTTCATCACAACGAGGTTTTAGATGTTCAGCCAGAACCAACACTCTGATTATTGATGGATTCATGTTAAATAACGACTGTAACTTCAGACTCATTGACACTGTTGACGTGCTGCTTCTCCTTCACTGGATTATTGTTCGTTTAAGCATCCCAAAAAAATAAATAAAGGGAATCTGGGTAAAAACACACACGAGTTCGGGTCTTCTGATTTTAAAATACAGCTTCCAAGTGAAACAAGTGTTTGTGGATCGATCATGTGACTCCAGAACGACGCGCAGCAGCATACGATGACATCATCTGTCTGATTTCTGAAACCTTTAAACACATCGTTGTTTAGGGAAAGTGAAGTAAAAGGTTTGGGGGGGAAATGATTTGATCACTTTGAGGTCAGAGAATCATCTGGTGGATTAAAGTTACTCCTTCCTTAAAGTTAGACCACCTTTGTTGTCATGGTGACAATAATAACCACAGGGGTTAAAGGTTAGGGGACGATCATAGCGGTTAGAAACAGGAAGTCCACTGTTGGGTTCCTCCATCCATCCTCCTCCTCCTCCTCCTCTGGATGAGGAAAGTTAGTGTCAGTTTATTTTACAGGCTTCAGTCGACACGTTTTCACATGTTAAGTCACTAAAATGTGAAAGTAAAGCAGAAAAACTCATCAGGCATGTTACGCAGCTCTGTGACAATAAAAGAAAAGAAAAGAAAAGAAAATCTCCACCAGGAGCACAGGTTGAAGGAATACTCAGACCCTTCAGTAAAATACAAGTAAAGTCAAACATGGTGGCACAGCAGGACTGAGGCGCAGAGATGAGGTAAACAAAAAAAAACTTGAACAAACAGGATCTAAAGCACGAACCAGGACCAGGACATGAAACAGAATGAACCGACGAGGACAGAACAGAAAACCAGGACTTAAATACACAGAGACACTTAAACACTCAGAGTAATCAGACACATGAGGAAGGGCGAGTGACCTGAAGAGGAGTAACTTTTCAAAATAAAACAGGAAATGACAAGACAAAGCGTGGAGACAGGACAAAAACCCAACTAAACCTTAGTTAAAGTTCTGCTTGTAAGATTTTACTCAAGAAAATATGAGTTCAGTAAATATTATGCAGAATGAGCTCTTCCTAAGTGTTTTATTATTATTCTGTAAATATATATTACATCAGTATATTATTAGTATTCATGCAATGAGGAGTTAATTTGAGCTATAAACAGTGTAGTTTAACATGCTGATCATGTGATTTGTTTTCAAAATCTTAATCTGCAAAGTAACTAATAAAATAACTTTTTAATAATACTATACCTTTAACTTATATTACTTATAACAGAAAATGCAAATACTTATCATTCATTTAAAGACAAAAAAGAACTAACTGTCAGCTGGCTTATTTAGTAAACTTTTTATGAATTAACCTATTTCTTACTAAATTAAATGTATTAATTCTAATAACTGATGTGAAGACCAGGATGTCTGACGCTGCTCAGTTCTTCAAGACAAGCATATTTAAACCCTTCACTAAACACTGACTGCCTCCTAATAAGGTTATTCTTCCCTCATCTGCGTCGCTGCGGGGGAACTGAACTATAAACAAAACACCGTGCTGACTGCAGTTAACTGAAGTCACAGTGCAACGCAAAGTAAGAAGAAACCAGTCTGACCGTCTGCACAAAGCAGCGAATCTCCACCTGACTCCGGCCGTCACAGGAGACAGTCGACCTTAACAAGACAGCTGCTCACCCCAAAAACAAACAACCAGCGAGGCAGAGAGACAAACCTGCTCTGAAATAGACGGGTCATGACCTGCTGCTCCCAGGATAGCGTCACGACCAGGCAAGGACTTCAGGATGCAGAGTTCAAAATAAAAGTCTTTATTGTTTCTTCTCCAGATCTCTAAACATGGGAGAAACAAACAGGCTATAAAATTATCTAACAAGGCTGTAAAAGAATTATCAAAAATAGAAATAACTCCACTAAAAGGAGGAAAAAAGGACAGAAAATAAGCAAAAAAACCAACAGAAAACACTCCTGAAAACCAGAAAGGCTGTGAGATCTACTATCTATTAAACTAAACTAAGGTATAAAACTTACAACTCAAAATCTCCCACATGAAAGAAGAAGAACAAAAAGTCTTGATAAGGCAAAGGTGAAAAACTTAAAGCAGGGAAATGTGATACAACGCTGATGTGAACACATGAAGACAAACACACTGGCACAAGACAAAAGGAGACGCAGACTATTTAAACACAGGGTAAAGGGGAACAGGTGAAAACACTCAGGACAATCAGACAGAGACACATGAGGAAGTGACCTGAAACGAGAGGACAGTTATTTTTCAAAATAAAACAGGAACTGACAAGACAACATTGAGACAGGACAAAAAAACCCCAAACTTAACCTCACTGCAGTGTGACAGATAGAAGACGAACAGACTCAGTCCCCCACAGTTGATGGTAAAACACTATGAAGGTCTGTGATTGGCAGATGATTATTCCAGTGGAGACTACAGCTATCTTTGCTTTGTGAGAATAAACCCCAAAGTTAGCTGGATAAACCCAATAATCACTGAATATAACCTCACACACACACAAACTGAAGGTGAACTGCTTCTTATCACTGTGATGCTGTTTTGTTTGTTTGTTTGTTTGTTTGATGGATCTCTTTAGGCTAACAAGTCAAACAGCATGTTAGCTGATAGCATTAGCGTCACCGGAAAACTCTGCTGCTTGTTTCATTTAAACGATGTTGTCACCGTCTTTGTTGTGAATGCAGTTGTGAATGCAGAGTTAAATGAAATTAAGACATTTAGTCAGATATTCTACGTCACTATTTCATGTGACATACCAGACTGTGATGTAATGAGGAAAAAGTGACAGAAATTACAACTGAAATTTTGAGATAACGAGTAAAATGTGTAATTTTGTTATTAAATAAAATCCTGGAAACGGCTCAGCTCACGTTGGAGAAGCAGGCAGGTGAGACGATTTCAGGACGTCCAGTCGACCGCTGCAGGTTATAAACATGTTAGTGTGACATCAGTGTAGGACATTAAACTGGAGCTAAAAACTACCTGAGACAAAACCAGTGGTGGAAGAAGATTGGCAAACCGAGCATCATGCAGTGGTTCAAAGAAATGTCTTTATGTTTACCAATGGAAAAAATTACATATACTTTAAAAGATAAGCAAGAAACATTTGGTATATTAAGAGCAAAGATTTGTCTGACTTACTTAGCGAAACAGGGACAGCATAGCTACTCCCTGCACAGGACCACAATCACATGCTGCACTCTGAAGTTAACTCTTTTTATCTCATGGACTCAAATGCTCATTTTGAATGCACCTAATGTTTGTTTGTTTATTGTTAACTACGTATATCTGTGACCTTTGTATATCTATCCAAACTCTCAATAAATACATTGTTGAAAAAAAAAAAAAGTAGCAAAACACCAGTGTAGAAATGGCATCAAAACAGTCTATCAAATATAAAAGTACTTATTATGCAGAATGGCCAATTTCATTTTCATACATTGCATATTATTGGATTATAATATTGTTGTATTATTGTGCAGCTAACTACTTAATATGTTGCCATATATAAAGTGATACTTTACATGCTGTAGTTTAATCTATAAGAATACATTATAGTTTATTTTAATGATCTGAATCTGCACTGTGTAACTAAACATCTCAAATAAATGTGTTGGAATGAAAACGACCATATTTGTCTCCAAGATGTAGTGAAGTAAAAGTGTAAAGTAGCATCATATGATGCCTCAAAAGTTATAATCCACCACTGAACAAAACCCTCATCATCATCATCATCATCAGCTCTGGATGCACTCCAGCTGCAAACAGAATGATATTATAGAAAATAAACATATTATATACATGAGTTAGTAATAATAAGACACCAGGCTCAGGAGTGACAAAGTGTGTATTTATATTATCTTCCCCTCCCACACACACACACACACATACACACACGTCTTTAGTTACAGTTTGTGCTCAGTGTTGAGTAATAATAATAATAATAATAATAATAATCATAATAATAATAATAATAATATAAGCAATAGTTGTCTTCAAATATAGAGCGATTACACTTTATACAAAATACCCTGCATATTACTGTCAAGTTTAATTTTAATGACATGAGAAGTGTGATGTCATTGTTTCTGGTTGTTCACCCTGGTGGCCACCGGAGGGCGCCGCCGCCGCTCAGTTTTCACCCTCCTGACTCTCTACATGAGGTTCAGACTGAAGGAAATCAGATCCAAGTAATAAACCATCTGTCGAGTGTGTTTGATGTTTTCAAGAAGAAAAAAAAACAAAGAAAAGCCAAAAAAAAAAAAAAAAAATCTCAACACAAGGTTTCAGTCAAAGAAGCTTTCAGCCACACCGCATGGACTTCATCAGTTGTCATTGAGACTCAGACCTTGTGTTGAGACTTTTTTTTTTTTTTTTGCCAAACTGTCATTTTCAAGGTTTTCAATCTAAAACCAAAACAAAATGTTTTAATTTTGCAGTTTATAAAACTATAAAATTACAGTTGTAGTCGTGTTTGTGTTGCTCGTGGACACTCTGGTCGTAGGTTTAGTGATCCAGTCCAGACATCTCGACCCTTTAATGCTCCTTTAAAGCTCAAACTAAAAAAAAAAAAACACGTCTGCAAAAAACCATTTGAACATTGCTGCGACTGTTTTCATTAGTGACGAACCTGCTCATTGTGTTCTTGATTAATTTAAATCAGACAGAAAACAGAGAAAAGCAGCAAATTCTCATATTGAATAAGCTGGAACCAGAGAAGCAAAGAGATATCTTTATAACAGTATATATATATCTATATCTATATCTTTAAAATGCCCAGAGCATCCTTTGAGTGTTCCTGAAGTGTTTTGGTTGACAGACAGTTGAGGGAATATTTGGCTAAAAGTCTGAACAACAAACCTGCAAACTGACGGATCATTTTAACTCCTGAACTGTTTGTTTAACTCAAACAGTCTGGATTTGTGTTTCATTGAGACTCGGATCCAGTTTATATCCGTAGAGTTCTTTGTTTCTGTATCCAGATAGTTTCAGAGACAGAAGAAGAAACAGCCCGTCATGTTTCTATCAGACCAGTTTAAATCTGAGACACTCTGCATTCAACTCCAACTAACTACTGTTATCACTATCAGTTAAGCAGCTGATCATTTTTCACATTAATCAATTAGTTGTCTGGTTTGAAATACAATGAAAAACTGAATGTCTCATAGTGACGCCTTTAAATGTCTCGTTTTGTCCGACTAAAAGTCCAAAACCTCAAAAAATATTCAGCTCAGATAGAGATTTGAGTTTTGCAGATAAAAGACAATAAATCAATCGATCAAAAGCATTGATTGACTAATCTACTCAGCACCAAAGATATTACCTCATAATTATGATAAACTACAAGATCTATATTTCGTAATTATGATGTAATGACTCTCAGATAGCTATAGATACATAGCTCATAATTACATGAAAACTCATAATTGCAAGATACAAATCTTCTTTATATGAAATTTATTATTTTGATTAGTGTGTCTTGTAATCATGACTCATAATTATGCCTATAGTAATTAGTAGTAAAGTGTAAAATACACATAATTGCAAGATTTTATAATTTGCAGATTTTATAAATATGAAATTTATGATTTTTTGTCTTGTAATCATGACTCATAATTACAAATTTCACTATTATGTAGAACTATCTCTTAATTATAAGAAAACAATCTGATAGTTTATATTTATCTCATAATTATAAAAGCTGTACCTCATAATTACATGAAAACTGAATCTCTAAGTTGTAATTATTGGCTACAAATCTTAAAAATATGAGATAATTGTTTCATAATTATAACTTCCATTTGTATAAATTATGGTTTAGCATCTCATAATAATGAGATCAGACTAAAAGTTACACCATTATTGTGATACAGATCATATTAATTAAGAAAATTATACATTAAATTATAATAATTATGTTACCTTGTAATCATTACTCATAATTATGACAAATCAATTTAACAATTACCAAATTAAAAAATCATGAATAAATTAAATTTGTAACTTGTAAACTTTTATATACAATATATTTATATATGTCACAATTACACGAAAACTCACAATTATGAGATGCAGATCTTGTAAATGTCATATTTCTGTAATCATAACTTCTGTATCTTGTAATTATTTTTGATGAAAATATCTTGTATGTGATGCTAAGTCATAATTATGAGATAATATCTAGTTTTCTTTGGTGAATGCAGGGCGCTTCTGTACAAACACTTAGTTTGTGTAACATTAGAAGTCTTCCTGCTGCCGGTCCAGCTGGGATCGAACCCACGGCTCCTCCAGCAGTTTGCAGGTTGTCACACAGGCGAGGTTTAAATACAAACAGTCCTAAATATGAGTGCAAAGGCATGCAGCGCCACCCGCCTCCGAGTGCAACGTCATCAACGGCTATAAAACTCCACCACAAGCCCAAAAAAATAGCTCAGTGTTACAGGATATAAAACAATCAGAGGTTACAACTCTGCGTTTTTGTGACAAACAGAAGCACAACGTGGTCACTGTTAAGTGTCAGTGCAGAGGGTGTCGATAAAGTTTAGGATGTGACAGCGCCGTCGGTGACCGAGCTTGAACCTGAACCCATCCTGCTGCAGCACCACACCCTTCTGAGACAGCTCTGGATTGTCTGCTTTTGTTTGTTTGTTTGTTTTATGAAACTGAAGCAGGATGGATGCAGGGTTAATACATGGACGACTGTCACCATGACAACCACTGTACGCATTCCTGATGCAGAACAAATGCACGGCCCACTGAATAATTATAATAATAATAATAATAATAATGCATTCATGCTGTGCTGATGAAGAAGCGCAGGGCACAAAATTAGCACCAGCCACCAACCAAATGCTGGTAAAATATGCAAGTGGCTGGTTTGTTTGCTTCACTCACCAGCCATTAAAAAATAAATAAATAAATAAAAGGTCGTCTACTGATTGGCTGGTAAAATGTGAACATTCACGAGCCATTTGACCGGCGGACAAAAAAGTTAATTTTGCACCCTGAGACAGCGTGTCAAGTAAAGTGAAGATTAAAGGTCCCGTATTCAGACAGGAAGTTCTTGATGTTTTTCGTTTGGTTCGAAGCTGAAACTGACAGTGATTAAACCTGAAAGTGAACAGAAGAGTGTATCGCTGGTTTTATGATGAGAAACCTGTCATCACCGGAGCGGCAGAGGAGAAAAGTTTTACGCTGAGCTAACCGGGGACGTTTCCCAAACAGGAGGAAACACAACAAAGCAGCCTGTAAAACACCTGAAACTACTGCCAAAAACCAGATGGCCTCTCATGTGTTCATGTATTCTCTTTTGTTGAGTCCCAGAACTCAAGATACCGTAGATCCCTTTGAAATCTCTTTTTGACAGTGTATTTCCAGAATCTGCTGGAGAGACTCTTTTTGTACATTTGGATCATAAAAATATTCCATCTGCAGCACAATAACTCTACTGACTGTTTATTTTCTAATCCAAACGCAGACAAAAACAGTGTTGCCAACTATTATCAGTGAAGCTTAACTGACTCTAATTAGTGTTACTGTTGCTATTATTATTTTTCAAGCTGCTGTCATCTAATCAGTACGCGTCTAAATCTACTTCTAATCAAAATCTAAATGTTTTTATGAAGGTGTGCAAACTGTGGAGCCACAGCCTTGTTTATAAAGCTAGACGTAGCGTAAAGTCGGCGCCATCTTTGGCTCTGGAAACACGCCCGGCTACCTTGGACTGAAGCTAACGCTAGCTTACTGGGAATGAGCGCTGCAACATTTGCTAAACTAACACAGCAGGCATCATTATCAAGTATCATTAAACTTATTGAACTATTGTAGCGATAGTCTGACTCGAAGCCAACTGTCAATCACCACCCACGCGGCAGACATCAAAGGTACTATAAGTCTTTAAATCTTACTAATGGAGCAATAATTTTAAAAAATGCTGTCAGTGGCACTTAAAATGACTTCTTCATTGGCTTCAGCCTCAAACTAGAACTAGAACTGAAGTGTGTGGAATAGAGAGGATCCAAACACTGGAATAAACTCATTCTTCTAAACCTCTAAACTCTAAAAAAAAGGCTTAAATCGTCACGTTAAATAATTTGGAATAAAAAGAAAAAGGACAAAGAGTTCCCTGGACAAGTTGCTAGCAGCAGTTGCTTTTTTGGGAAAAAAGTCACTAAAGTAGGGGTTGGCGACCCTGGCAGGAAATTATCTTTAGATTTGTATAACAACAATCAAAATGCAAAGATTTCATCATCAGTTTTGTACATTTATGTTTTTTTCCATTATTATTTTTATATTTCATTGTGCACTGTGGACAGAATGTTTTTTGATCCAGATGGAAATACCTTTAAAACTCTGTCAAAAGTGTTGTCTCTGTCAAAGGTCATCAAGGTGTTATCTCAGAAAAAACATTTAGCCCTCTAGGAGACAAATGTAGTGACAACAAATGACAAATAAAAAAATAACTGTTAAGACAAATGTGCAACCCTGACATAAATAACGTCATATGTGCACCGTCATCCAGCTTAAAAATGGTCGTTTTTGTTCATACATGGAAAGTTTTTACTTGCCAGACAGTAAAATTGAAATCAAATCTTCATTTTTCCAATATTATAATTAAAGCAACTGACAACAAAAGTAGTGACTAAAAGATTTACCCCCCAAAAAAAAGGAACGCGTCTAAAAAATTCTGGATGTAAAGTAATATGTCGTCTGCATACAGTTTGATTTATGTCGGTGGTGTGTACTGCAGGATGTTTGAGCTTTGCTGAATAACTAATAGTTCCATGAAAATAATAATAATAATGCAAATATTGAGGGACGGAGTGGACATCTTTGTGTTGTACCCCGTGTGTAAAATTAAAGCTTAATTCAACATTATTTCCATTAAACAACTTTTTTATAAGTGCGTTTAGAAAAACAGAATATTTGAATACGGGACCTTTAAGTGCTACGCTGAAAACATTTAGAGTGAAATCTTCACATGGCTGCCTGTGCTGAGTGTTAGTGCTGCATTCGTGTTCATCAGATGAACTAAATTACAATAATCTGATTTTTTTTTTTAGATTTTTGTTTTTTTTTAACAGTACGGTTACTGTCAGTGTGCTTGACAGAGAGAAGACAGAGGGAGGAGGACATGAAGAGAAGATGAAAGGAGAGGAAGAGGTGAGTAGAAAAACATCCGGACTCACAGGACAACAGTTCATCTGTCTCCTGAAAAGGTCTCTTCAGATGCTGCTCCGTTCAAACCAGCTGACGGCCCCCGTTACGGGCCCCCGACCCTCAGTTTGAGAAACAGATCCGAGGGGAAACAAACCCATCAACCTTTTCTGTTAATGTCTGTCCGGTGAATCTCTCTACAGGACGTCCAGCTGCCCGGAGGAGGTGACAAAATAAAAAGAGAAGTTTATGAAAGTATATATGGGAACATTCGGGTGTATTTTCATATTTCAGCCCATTAAATTTATTGTTTACTTTCTGTTTAGTTGCCAACTCTACAGAACTTGCTCTTCTTCTGCCTTTGCTGCTGCGTTTTCTTGGTGCATTAACGCCACCTGGTGATCAGTGGAATAGCAGGACTATTGATCATGCCATCTATGTGCATGTGTCCATAATAACAAACAAAACGGAGGCCCACTCTGCAGGGCACCTTTACATTAAGTAGCAGTGGATAATTTTTATATACTAAAAACACTTGTCTATAATTATTTTGTGTGTTAAAATGAAGAAAATATTGGAAAATTCAAATTTTGTATATTTTTTTGTTTGTCTTTTTTTACTTATTTATACTACCAAGTCCTGCTTAGTTCTTTTTTTTTTTTTTATGTGTTTATGTTAAAAAAAAATTAATATCAACCTCAAAAAAAGGACCTGATTAGACTAAAATTATTTTTTAATCTCTTTAAAACACGACTGCTTTTTCTGTCTGTTACGCATATTCACCTGTTTATTTATTCTAAAGACACTTTTATGGTTTTCTTTGATTCACTATGTTGCTTTTAAATGAGCTAAATAAACAAAAAAACAGATTTTGAACGCAGCAACAGGAAGTTTTAAGATAAACCTGCTCTCAGCTTCATCAACACATGATGATAAAACTTAGTGGATTATTTCTCTCGTCTGTCTGAAGAGAAGGAAATCAATTTAAAAAGCTGATGAAGGATTTATGTTAATGGTCTAAAACATGAAAGAAAAACACCAGAATGACCCTTTAAGAGTGAATGGGAGGGGTGTGATGTTGTTGGCTGTGATGTTGTTGGTGTGATGTTGTGTTTTTGGGCAGATGGAGCGTCGCCGTTCGTATCCGTCGTTTAGTTCTCCTCAGCAGCCAGATGTGTTCATTATCGACATCTTTAAATATTTTAAACCTCCAGTCTGTCTGGCTCTTCGATGAGTCACATGATCTCTCTCTCCTCTCTTTCTCAACTTTCATCCATCCAGTTTCTCTTCTCGCCGTCCTCGTCCCTCCTGAAACTCTCCTCCCTCCCGTGTCTGTCTTTCTATAATTTAAAACGTCCCCTTCGCCGTCCCGTCCTCCCTCCTCCAGCTACCACATGTAAGTCTTAGTTGTGTCGATCTGGCTCCCCGTCGCCTCCTCCTCCTCCCTCCCCCCGCCCTCCCGCTCCTCCTCCTCCTTGTCGTCCTTGTCCTTCTCGCGCCTCGCTCTCCCACAGCGTGATGAGCGGCGGGTACAGCTCGTTCAGGGGGATGGACGTGGCGTGCTGCATGTACTTCTTCAGCGAGTGGCCGCAGGACTTGTGCTGCTGCACGCGGCGGCCCATGTAGACCACCAGCAGCGCCATGATGGACAGGGCGAACATGGAGCCCATGACGGCCGCCAACGCCACGCTGCTGCGCCGCGACGCCACCAGCTCCACGGAGAAACCCGCCTCCTTAGTGGTGACGTTGAGGCAGGAGGTGTGAACGGGAGAGGAGGGCGAGGAAGAGGAGGAGGAGGAGGGAGGGGTGGCGGTCGGGGAGGAGCTGGGGGAGGAGGAGGGGGAGGTGAGGGAGGGAGGAGAGGAGGAGACGGTGAGGCAGATGTGGTATTCTGTGGCGGGAAGGAGGTGAGTCAGGTTGTTACTCCTGAACATCTACAGGAACCTGCAAGACAAAAACAAAGTCATGGAAACGGTGCTCCTGGTTAAGGAGATAAATGAAAGACACTACCCAGGTGCATTATGGGAAATGTAGGCTCCAGTGTCTTTGGAGTTTGACCCATACTCAGAGCTACAGTTTGCTTTACTACCGCCTAGAGATATAGAAGTTTTAAAAAACCCTAAAAGTCAAGAAATCTCGACCTCTGCTGCAGAAATTTTGTACATTTCTTCCATCTTTCATCAGTCGATCACAAGAACATCATTAGAAATGCTAAATTACTGAAACACTAGTAAAGTAAGTTGAGTTCAGTTACGCTAAGCTAAGTTGGCAAAACAGCAAAGCAGTGAAAAATATCAGCAGCTGTTGGCCTGAAAACCTTTAAGAGCAATAAAACAGCATAAAGACGAGAGACAAGTTGGACAAAATATTCTTCCCTCCTCATACGTACAGGCTGAATCACAAAGCTACTTCAAAGAAGAAAGAATCTAGCAGGAAAAATCATTTAAATGTAGACAGACTCTGGTTATTAAAATGTTCTGTTATTGATCATGATTTTAATTTAGAATAAAGAAATATGTTTAAATTGTAAAGAGGAGGCAGTATTTCTAAATTTTATTCCTAATTTCAGGATATAAAATATCTGCAGCAAAAATAATCTCAAACAACGTGGAATGATCCTTTAAGTTAAAGTCGTAGCATCACTGTCGGCCGACTGTGCGCTGCTTGGAAACCAAACACAGACTCAGCTTTATAAGTCAAGTTAAACGAGCCAATCAGAGCCGTCTGTGGTCGGGATGCAGCTGTCAGACAGATGTGAAATCTCTAACGAGCAGCTGATTGAAAACTGTTAAACTCTTCTGCTCTTATTCTTATTATCTGAGTTGATTTTGGCAGCTCAGTCTGAGGCCTTCAGAGTTAAACAGGTGACAGGCGGACAGGTGGAGGAGGGGCGGGTGCGTTCACCTTGGCGGTGTAGCTGATCTGAGGATTGTCGATGTGCACTCGTGGCGCTGGTCCAGCGGGGCAGAGGTTAGGGGGCGTCCTGCTGCTGGTTCTGACCCGCAGATGAAGCTCCTCCGCTGGGATACAGCTTCCACTCCAGCACCACCGACTGGGCGTGC
>CM055841.1:33320883-33369958 GCA_029490765.1 Euthynnus affinis | reverse complement strand
TCAACTGTGAGAACCGGTTCAGGTGGAAACTAAACGTGCTGACGCAAATAAAAAATGTCTGAATGTCCAAATGTTTCCAGTCTGAAGGTGATGAAAGAAAAGCATCACATCTGAGAAACTGAAACCTGAGAATCTTTCACATTTCTGCTTCACAAAAAGAACAAAAAGCAGAAAAAAAGCAGAAAAGCAGCTTCCTCCTTTGATCTGATTTCTTAAAACACGTCATGTTTCCGTCGCATCACGTTCGCCGCTCCTCACTTCCTGTCTGCTGCGACATGCGGCGATGCAACTGATTAAAAAACTTTTTAAAAGAAAACCCGACGACGACGGAAAAGAGCCGCAGGTGACGTTTATTTCCAACAACTGTTAAATCTTCCTCCGCTGATCGATCAGGTTTTTTTTGGTTCCTGAAGTTCAAAACGACGTCTTTAAATGTTTCATTTTGTCCAAAAATCAAAAATATTAAAGTTTACTGTCATAAAAAACTAAAGAAATAAGAAATATTCACATTTAAGGAGCTGAAATCAGAGAATTTAGACTCTTTTTTCCTTTAAAACAGTTGCAGATAATCAATAGTTTGTGACTAATCGATCAATCAGCTGATCGCTGCGTGCTGATTGGCCGACGGGGCTTCGGCTCCTCTGCAGCAGCAGCAGGAAGTCTGTGACCTTCCTCGCCGTTCAACTTCTCCATTCATAACGCCGCTTTGTCATCCGAACGATGAGGAAACGGCTCCTGCTGCCGGGCCGGTCAGCTGACCTTCAGCTGGGTCATGTGACCGCTTGACAGTCGGATCATATGAGTGACACACGGCTGAGTCACAGCTCGGACCGGTGGGAACAAAAACAAACACACACACACACACACACAGTGAATCTGGTGTTGACGTGTTTTGGTCGAGTTATTTCTGAAGCCTTCAGGATGACTGACTGACTGACAGCGTTACTGTGACAACAGAGGCAGTCAGGTGATCACATGGGTCCAGTCAGTCAGGGTTATTTCAGTGGAACCAGTTCAACCAGCTGCGGACAGGAACATCATCGCAGCCCACGAGCGGTCGAGTTTATTCCTTTTTAAAGTGGCGTTTTGATCAGGTGATGCTGTGACGGTGCGTTCAGGGACGCTCCGACGTCGGAGCTTCGATGCAGGATTCAGAAAACAAAAACCTCTTCTCATTTGTTCTTTCATTTAGGTGGAAGGTGTCAGACGTCCTCCGGTGCGCAGACACTCTTTGCTCTCGTTCCCCCCCTCGCCCCCCTCCTCCCCCCCCTGCTGTGATAAAGCACGACCACGACCGCGGCAGCCGTGCATGCTGGGAGTTAGAGAGCACGCCGGGAGCACGTCCTCTGCCCAGACGCACGGACCAGCCGGCTGCTGTTTGCTCAACAGTTTACTGACGGGAGACGCTTGACAAATGTTTGGAGGGAGAAACCACGAACACACACACACACACACACACACACACACACACACACACACACACACACACACACACACACACACACACCAGACTTACTGTACGTTAACACACACACACACAGACAGTCTGAACTTTCCTCCGCATGGTTCGGGTCCAGCTCTGTTTCACCAGCTGATCGTGACTCCATCGCTCAGTCTGGAGTTTCATAACTTTCACAGCTGCGACTAAATATTCAATTTCTTCTTCGTGGATTCATCTGATGATCTTTTCCTCCAAAAAAGCTTCCAAAAAAGACACCTCTGAGCGTCTCGTTCTGTCACACAGACACTAAATAAACTGTTTTTATATTAACATGACGTCTCATCAGGAGGATCTACCAATCACACGGCAGAGACGCAGCCGTCAGTGGGATGCACGATGTTATCGGCTGATAAAAGCTCTAAAATAAAACATCTGTATCGGCCATTACTGCTGATGACGAGCAGCTGATGTGTCTCCTCCTCTGCCGCTGCCACAAAAACAGTCACAGACAGGAAACGGCTCGGCTGACGGGATGTGCCGCCCTGTTTGGCGTTCGGCGCCCGGCGTATGAGGTGCGTTAGCGCCACCTTCTGCTGCGGAGTGCGGAGCAGAGATTAAATCCTCCCACCTGCCAGCCTCGTTACAGCTTTAATGCTTCATATTTCATCTACGCTCGCAGCACAATCGTCTCCTCAGCAGCAGATATCGGCAGAAAGATCCGATATCGTGCATCTCTAATATCCAGGGTTCAGTACTTCCACCTGTTCAGTAATCTGTGTGTGTTATATGGACTCTAATGTTCTAATAAAGGCCTTTATAAGCAAAACACACACAAGATTTGTTGTTGTTTTTAAATATATTTTGTACTAAAAGAGTGTAAAAAGTCAGATCATGGAGAGACTTTGATCTTCTATAATAAAAAGTAAAGAGCCTGAACTGTCAAACTCTGCAAATATGAAGTAAAACATCGTTTATGTGAAATAAATCAATAAAAACAGAACTCATTTGGACTCTTTCCGTCTTAAAACAGAAACAGTTGCAGATGATTTAAACTCTGTGTCAGTTTCACTTTCAGACGGCCGGCCGGTTCAATTATTATTAAAAAAAACCAAAACAAACAAAACGATGGTCGCGTCGGCGCTTTCGTCCCGTTACTTCCTGAAAAACAACCGTCACCTGGTTACTGAAGGTGCAGTCATGTGACCTGTCTGCTCTCCACAAAGAGCAGAGAGGTCGACTGGGTGTTGGTTTCCTATCAACATACTTTCAGCCGGCTTCTGATTGGCTGCTGCTCTCTGTGTGTGTGTGTGTGTGCGTGTGTGTGTGTGTGAGGATCAGCTGTTTGTGTTATCAGATGTTGTTGTTGTTGAGCAGTGGTGTCACCACACCCTGAATATCACACAACCTGCTTTTATTTACACGCTGAGACGCCGGCGGCGGCGGCGAGGAGGACGGCGCCTCCTACAGGCCGCCGCCCTCCTCGCCGCCGCCGCCGCAGAGATGCAGATAAAACATGTGACGTTTGTCCTGCTGCTGCAAACGTTCGGCTGTTATTAATATAAAACGTTAATTTAAAGGCAGCAGGATGTTCTGCTGCTGTCAGGATGTCTCACTCTGCTGTTTATTTTGGCTCAACATTCAGAAAAAAGGTGATTTTTTTAGTCATAAAGTCGATGAGCTGCTCTATTTATTTATTTATTTATTTGTCTCCATTATTTACTCCTCTAGAGCTCAAACTGTTAACAGATCAGTCGACTGAAACTAAACAATCGTTTTTAATAAAAAAAGCTTCTTGTGTGTTTTTATTTGTCAGTTTTACAGTTTTTTTTTCATCAGAGTGAATTATTTGTGTTTCTGACTGTTGATCAAAACAAAACAAACATCTGAATGTGTTCACTCAGGCTTCAAGGAATAAACAACATTATTATTATTATTATTATTATTATTAATTTAAATGTGCTCGACCACCACAGCTGCTGGAAACATTATAATCTACATAACAAAACAAACCAAAACAAACCGATAAAAACAATCATAATGTCCCTTTAATCAATATCACTGCTGCAAACACTAAAACTAAAACTAACTGATCACACTGATCGATCAGTAGATTATTAATAAAGTAACAGCTGCAGCTTCACAGTCCTGCTGCGACCTGCTGATCAGCTGATCAGGTAGGTGGTGGACCAATCAGAGCTCAGACTGGACTCACAGTTATTGATCGATCAGCTGATGTGGAGGAAAAAACCTGAAGCTTCTGGTTGATAATCCGCTTCACATCTACGAGAGGCGACAGGCTGGAAACGGATCTTCACATCTGATCACACATCTGTTTACCTGTGTGTGTGTGTGTGTGTGTGTGTGTGTGTGTGTGTGTACCAGCTAACACGAGCTAACTCCGGCTAGCAGCAGATATCAGGCTGATGTTTAGTTAAGACACACAAACAGATCGATCGTTGTTTTTTTCCTGCTGATTGTTGATTAAACTGATCTTTATGCAGAATAATAACAACCTGCAGCTCGACTGTCTCCATCTGAATTTATTTGCTTTTTATTTTTGTTTTTATCTTATTTTATTACTATCCTTCTTCGTTTTATTGTGTTCTGTTCTGCTGTTTATTGTGTTTGTATAAATAAAGTGGATTGAAAACCACATTTAAACACATTTACAGTCTTTTTAGCATCAAATTCTCCTCTTTGTGTTTCCCTGTTGAGCTGCAGGTGGAAGTATAGAAACAAAAAGAGGGACTTTGCCACTAAAAAGACTGTAACGTTGAAAGATATCTACTGGATTTGACTCATTTGGACGCTGAAGCTTCATATTTTTTTTGTCTCAGAAGAAGGACTGCGGAGTTTTATTGTGAAAGGATCGACTGCAGCGAGGAAAAACAGGTTTGAGCCGCTCCTGACTGTTTGTTTTAAAAAGAGACACACACACACGCACACACACACACACACGCGAACAGTCGTGAAGCCGTCCTGTAAAAATCGACCCTGAAGTTTCACGCAGCTGCAGTCTGGACGGACAGGAGGAGGAGGAGGAGGAGGAGGAGGAGGAGGAAGATCAGCAGGTCGGACCGGTTCATCACACAGCAGGAATGTGACCTGAGAACAGGACACACACCCAGCTGAGTGTGTGTGTGTGTGTGTGTGTGTGTGTGTGTGTGTGTGTGTGTGTGTGTGTCTTTCACTTTCTGAAACAGTTTCTCATTTGAATTCTTTTCTCGTACTGAATGTTCGTCGATGTTTCTGGAAACACTTTGAATGTTTCTCTCACAGACTCTTTCTATGATTCTGTGTTTGCAAAACGTAAAGAAACATTTTATCATTAATGTTGTTTAACAGACTTTAATAAAGACACACTGAGTGTTTGGTTTATTGCACATAACTGAAAAACCTTTTTATTCATATTTTGGTTTGTTTGTTTGCAGCCTGCAGTGATGAAACATGTTTGTATCGACAGTTTGATGAAAATAATTAAATTATTTATTTATTCTAGAAAATTCTGTCAAATATTTGAGGAACAGAATTTTCTGTTTTTCATTTCGTGACCTCTGAGTTTTAGGAAGCTCTGATCAGAAATGTCACCGTGTTCGCTGCAGCGAGGACGGACGGAGGCACCGCGACCTTCGCACACACGCACACACACGCACACACACACACACGTAAACAAACACACACATGCATGTACACACGCACACGTAAACACACGCACGCACGCACACACACACACACACACACACATGCACACACACACGTAAACACACACACACACACACGCACACACACACGTAAACAAACACACACATGCATGTACACACGTACGCACAAACACACAAAGGTGTTGTGTTTTGTGTTTTAGTGTTTGACATCAGAAAAGTGTTTTCACACTTCGCTGTCCACTTTCTGTTTCGGAGAGACGTGTGTGTTTGTGTTTGTGTGTGTGTGTTTGTGTGTGTGTGTGTGTGTGTGTTTATGTTAGTGTGTCTGTGTGTGTGTGTGTGTGTTTGTGTGTGTGTGTTTGTGTGTGGTGTGTGTTTGTGTTTGTGTGTGTTTATGTGTGTGTGTGTTAGTGTTTGTGTGTGTGTGTGTGTGTGTGTGTTAGTGTTTGTGTGTGTGTGTTTGTGTGTGTGTTAGTGTTAGTGTGTGTTTGTGTGTTTCAGAGCAGACAGATGATTTCTGTGAAATGCAAAGTCAAGGCGGCCGGCTGTGAAAACAGAAGTGAGAGGAATCAGAAGTCGATTTAAAAGAAAAGGAACTAAAGTTAAGACTGAAAGCTGCGACGCGGATCGGGTCACTTCAACGACCTGCGAGGTCGACCTTGGACGTGCCACGCCGACCTCTGACCCTCCGTCTTTACCACACGGTTGTTCTCAGTGACTGAAGGAACTGTGGCGTCCAAACACGAGGACGCAGCTGCTCTCCCTGAGATGACCATGCATGCTGACAGAAAGCTCTAACCGGCTCCAAACGTTTCCCCAAAACGTCAGAGCAAAGTTCAAAGGTCATAAAACTAACTGCCGCTAATAAACTGAGCTGCTGAACGTCAGAAAAACAAAAGCTCAACATCTGAAACCATCAATCAATCATCAAAACAGTCGTCAATGATGATCTGTCTGATAATTAATCAATTAATCGACTAATTGTTGCAGCAGCTTCACATCATGAACCTGAAAACTACATTTAATGACAGAGAAGCAGCTGCAGGGTCAAAGTTCATACCGACCTCTACCACATCACTGCCAGCTGGTGAGAAATGCATGCTGGGATATGAACAGAGTCAGCTGCCCCAATGCATGCTGGGTAAAAAAAAAGAGTTGTTGTTGTCAAACAGTGAATCAGGACAGAAGCTCTGCTGTGTTTGGAGTTTATTATATAAGAGGAAGAAGACAGGTGATGAGTTTACAGGTAACACACACACACACACACACACACACACACACACACACACACACACACACACACACCTGAGGTCAGTGTGATGACATAACTGCAGTAATATAATAGCTGTTATCTGAAACATAAAACCTGGACTCTACTGAATGGACTCCTGTGTGTGTGTGTGTGTGTGTGTGTGTGTGTGTGTGTGTGTGTGTGTGTGTGTTACAGATAGACACAGAAACTCTGGTCTTCCACAGCGACCCAAATACCTTCTCACCACACACACACACACACACACACACACACACACTCACAGGTGATGTGTGTGTCAGTATAAGAGCGCCCTCTGCTGTCAGATTATTTACATTTTCCAACAAACTCTGTCTCGTCTCTTTAAAGCTCTAATCTGTAACTATTCCTCATTAAAATGTGTAAAAACAACTAGACCAGACAGAAGCTTCTCTCCTGAAACCTTCAGGTTGTTGTCACTCAGGTCTAGACTTATGTTCTATATGTTGTTGAGTTGTGTTCTTACATTAATGTTCAAACCCAGAGAAATCTGTCATTTTAATCAAAGTAACGGACCGTTTCATTTGGTGGCCTGTCAATGGCGTCATACCTCCTCTACCAAAGAGCCACAACAACACAACGACAAAGTCACTCTGCTCATTTTAGAGAAAAGTTCATTGATGATTGAACTTCACATTTAAAACCTGAACACACACATATATATATATAAAAGGATTTTTATCTACATCATTTATTCTTTATTCAGATTAACTGCAGTTTGTCAGAGATCAGCTGTGCTTCTCTGGCCTCAACTCTGAAGTCCAACCCCTCCCATCTGAGAGAGCTGCATCTGATTAATAGTTTTTGGTTAGCAGCAGAGAATTCACCACTTCAAAGCTTTTTGGTCCAGATTAAACAAACGAGATGTACAAGATGCATGCGTCGGCGCCGTGTTTGTCCGCTACAATGGCGTCTAGCAAAGAGTAACTTACACACATACAAGATAATACATGGGCTTTGTTGTGCTTGTTCCACACAAACTGTTAGAAATGGACTTTTATTCAGTTTGAAGCCACATTTTCATGATAAATTTAGCTGGTTTTTAACTTGATCTTTTAGCCGCAAGAAGGATTTTAGTCATTGGACGTCTGGATCTTAAGTTATCAGAGAAATAAACTGGGCAAACGTTAGCAGCAGCTCGGCTAACAGCCCCTCCAGGAAGTCCGCTGCTCGCCCAACATGGTGGAGAAACACTGATTTTTTAGATGAAACTGCTTTAATTAGTATTTTTAATTATTTTAATCTGTGTGTATGTTTGTTCTGGAGAGGAGGTAAAACATCCACAAGACAACAACTCCCATCATCCCTTGCTGCTCCACACCGACATCACACTCCGTCTGTTGTTATTGTTTTGATTGAGACACTGAGCGGCCCCGCCTCTTATGAGCCCCGCTCTGTTCTGATTGGTCAGCTTTCAGGAAACTTCCTCCTACGTAAACAAACTACAGCAGCAGGATTTCACTTCTTATTTCTCCTTCTTTTTCTCATTTTACACAGAATAACGCAGCGTGGCGACATAACAGGCTGGAAACTTTTACAGATTATTGTCTCTAAATCATCTAAACACATAAACCTGCTCCCGGTGTTAAAAATAAAAATGGAATAAAAATAAAGAGTGTGAAGAAGAGAGTGTGACTGCAGATATCACACAACTATTCTGTTCAGTATGAAATATACGTGATGAGATAAATATAGATGCTCCACTATACCTCAAGCTACGCTATGAGAGCCGCTGAGAGTGAACCAGAGCAGTAAAAGTTGCAGCCGGACAGATAAACAACGAGCTGAAACTCGACTATAAAGCTCCGTAAAGCTGAGAGGAGCTGCAGAGTCTCTGTAGGTTCATCAATACGAGCCGATAACACATTAAAACACTGATCGATCAGACTGAGGAGTGAAAGATAAACAGATAAATGTCTGAGCAGCAGTCAAAAACACAAAGATGTTGAGTTTACTGTCATGGAAACGGTTAAAATAAAGCTACCAGATCATTTTGTGGCATTTTTTGCTCCTCATAGCAGGTTTGAATCCATCCCATAATACAACAGCTGTGCATTTGTGTCCGTCATGTTTAGATCAATTAAAAGGAGACGCCTCGGTAATCAAACACAGTCCGACGCTGACACCTGCTGGCGACCAGAGGAACTGCACACACACGCACACACACACACACACACACACACACACACACACACACACACACACACACACACACACACACACACACACACACACACACCTGAGAACAACAGCAGGCCTGTGTGTTTCTGTCATAGGACACTTGTGGGGACAAATAACAGACTGAAGGGAACGACTGGTCTGACTGGGGGGACTAAAGGAGCGTCCCCTGATGTTTGGGGTCAGTTGTTATGGTTACGTCTCCAGGAAGTGAATGTGTGTGAGTGTGTGTGTGTGTGTGCGTCACTCACCGACGGCTCTGAACAGACACGCTCCGTCCTCCTTCATCTTCTTTATGACGAAGCCTTTCTTCTCTCTCAGAGCTTTTTCAAACCAGTGCTCCTGCTGAACACACACACACACACACACACACACACACACACACACACACACACACACACACACAGAGGGTCAGGTAAACAGACCTGCAGGTTTTTCTCTCATCAGCAGAAACTTAAAACCTTTAGTTTGTTTATTGATCAATCGATCGTCAGAAACATAGTTTTGATAAACGTACATGAAGGAAGCAGAATATCAGGAACAGTTTTCATCATAAACACGCAGCAGCATCACTTCAATAATAAACAGGAAGTAGATTTATCAGCTTTCTGACGACGTCGACAAAAACTGAAAATGTAAAAAGAAATCTTCATAAAAGCAGAATCGATGTTTTATTGTTTCAGATTAAACTGATAATAAACTTTTTACTGAACTTCATCAAACCGTCTCTCCTCATCAATAAACAACAACATTAATCAGCTGATTTGAAAACAACAACAACAACAACAGTCGATCAGAGTGACGATTTGATCCCGACGATGAAACTCTGACGGCTTCAGTTTCTCTTTCTGAATCACGAACGTCACAATTTTCAGTTTCCACTTCGGTTTGTGACGTCAGAAAACTTCAGAGTGACACTAAATCATCACTTTAATAAACGTATGAAACAGAAAATATTCACATTTTGCTTTAAAAGTTTGTTTAAAAGTGACGATTCGATGATCAAATATCGACTAATCATTGAAGTTTTAATCATATTTCATGTTTTACTGATTATTCTGTAACTTGAGTTGAAGACAAAAAGAGAATTTAAATGTTATGAGGAAGAAAAACCTTATTATTATTATTATTATTATTATTATTATTATTATTAATAAACTCCCCTCAACACAAACATAGTTATGGATATTCAGCTCGTACAGACTGATGAAGCAGGAGCAGCCAATCAGCTGATGTTTGTTTGTTTTGATGGAGAATATTAAACAAAAACAGCAGCTTCCTCGAGATATCTGACATTTAACAGCAGAATTTGTTAAAGGACAAATATTCTGCACATTTCCAGCCTCTATATTTATATTCTGGGGCTCTACTGGAACATCTTTACATGATTTACAGTTAAAAACGTCCTTATTTTATCTTCTACTGGCCCTTTAAGAACCCCTGCTCTCTTCTGATTGGTCGGTTTTCAGGAAGCTGCGTCTCGGCCGACATAAACGAACCGCAGCAGCATGGATTTCAAACCTGTCCGTAACTGTTCCGAGGCGAAATCCGACTCAAAACACGAGAGCGGGCGACGTGAGCGACGCGTGGAAACACCTTAGCAACCGCCTTAGCAACCGACGGCTGTTTATGGGCATCGGCTCGTCTGTAAAGTAGAAAAAAAAAAGGTCGCAAACGAAGCGTCCGGAGCAGACTGAAGCCCCGAGTTTAGACTGGCAGGCAGCGTTTCTACATACGTTCACCTCAAGTTTCGTAACTTTTGAGGGCAGAACAGGAAGTAAACAAAAAAACAGGAAACAGCGTTACGTCTGATGTGGAAACCATGCGAGTGCGTTCTGAAGCGACTTTCATTCATAAAGACTTTGAAGAGAGAAAAAAAAAAACAAGAATAAAAACCCGTTATAAACACGTTAGAAAACTGTTTTCCAGCAGCACCGCCACTTCCTGCCGCCGCCCGTAAACATCCTGTCACGTCTCTGCGAAGCTGCGAGCGATAAAAAAAGTCTCCTCCGTCTCTGAATCACAGCAGCAGAAGCATTCTGTTTATTTAAGGAGTATTTTAAATAAAGTTTGAGCTCATTCATAGTTCACATGAGTTACGTTTCAAAAACATCAAAACCAAATAAAAGAATCAATAAATATCAGAATCACTGCGTTAGAAACGGTTGCAGGTCGTCAAGGAAACGCTTAAACATCTCAGAACAAACAAACAAAAGAAAATGTCGGACTGAACGCGACTCGCTGACGGATTAACGAACACGCCTGATGATCGATCGTTCCGTTTGATCGCTGCGATTGATCGCTGTGGTGTCACATGTTCCAAACACACAAACTAGACGAGTCTCAGTCCGGCAGGTTTTTCTCTCAGCAGCAGAAACTTAAAACCTTTAGTTTGTTTATTGATCAGTCAACCGTCACAGTTTTCAGTTTCACTTCGGAGCAAACGTCACATTTATTCCTCCACTTTTAATCTGAGTGTTTGTGACGTCAGAAAACTTCAGAGTGACACAAAATAATCACTTTATTAAACGTATGAAACAGCAAATATTCACATTTTGCTTTAAAAGTTCGTTTAATTGATGATTCGATGATCAAACCGTCGACTTTCTGTTGATCGACGAACCGATTAATCGACTAATCGTTCAAGTTTTAATCATATTTCATGTTTTTATTGATTATTCTGTAACTTGAGTTGAAGACAGCAGGACGAGTTGTTTACTTCAACTAACAGATATTTACACTATTGATGAATCTGTTGGCTATATTGATAATTGGTTTATTTAGTTTATAATCACACGTCACAGGTTCCCAGTAGCTCCAGTTTAACATCTTCACACAAACTGTTTACTTTAATAAACTGTTAAAACGACCGAAACGATCAATCGATTATCAAAATAGTTGCTGATTAATTCAATCAATTTATTGTTTTAGTCATTTATTAAGTTTAAAAACAGGTGAAACAAACATAAACTTGATGCTTTGAAGCTTTTAAATGATAATAAACTGAAGATTTTTGGACTTTTGATTGTTGATTATTGATCGTTTACATTACAGATCGTTGTCTATAATCATTATTGTCAGATTAATTGATAACGACGTTATTAATTAGTCGCAGCCCGACTGCAGATTAATTCATCTTCAATCAACAGATTATTGCAGCTTTGTTGTTTACACGTGTAAAAACATAAACATCCTGAATAAAGCTGCAGCTATTGATTAACGAGACACCTGTCAATTAAACAATCAGCTGTTTGGTCGTTAAAATGTCAGAAAACGGTGAAAAATATTGATCCGTGTTTCCCAAAAAACCCAACGTGACGTCATCAAACAACACAAATATGTTCAGTTTACTGTCAGAAACCAGAAAATATTCACATCTAAGACGCCGACGACTCAAAACGATTAATCGATCATCAAAACAGTCGACAGTTGATTTAATAGTTCGGCAGCTGATCGATTAATTGTTTAACTTCTGCAGCTCTCCTCCCGATCACAACCAAAACACTCGTGCAAATGTAAACACGCTCGTTTTCCAGCCGACCGGCTCATCAATAAACAGTTTCATGCTTCAAAACGTCCTAAATTACAGACAGAAGCAGTGAAGTCATTTCTATTCAGTGGAAGAGCAGTTAGTCATCACCTCCTCCCCGACGACATCATCGGAAACTAAACTTCACACATCACAATCAATAAACTGATCACAAAACACTAGCTCCACCTCCAGCAGCTACAACAGTAACATGCTGCTCTAACACTGATGCTTCAGTATTAATAATCTAATGATGTCATATATAATAATATATCAGTCAGAGGGACCAAACCACTACTTTTACTGCAATACTTTAACCACATCAAGCTCATAATACTGATGGACTGAATACATCTTCCACCAGCCAAAACAACCCTGTAAAAATCTCTAACGTTATAAAATATTTATTATTTATTTATATATTAAGGTGCAATATTTTTTGTTAGACAACAGGAAGCAAATACAGATGTTGTATTGGAGTATAAACTGAGTATTGAAGCCATTGTGAAGAGATAAAAGTCACAGTTTTATGCAAGAAAAGTCAATATTTTGATATTAAAGTCGTAATATTTCAATAAAAAAAGGACTTTTCCTGATAAATGAGTATTTTTAAACCCTCTGTGTTGACACTTTAAATTAAAAAAAAGGATGTGAGTGACTTCTTCTTCCTTCTTCACCAGTGTGTGTGTGTGTGTGTGTGTGTGTGTAGACAACTTTATAACAGATGGGTTAAGTTTCGTTTCATCAGTTAATTTAAACCCACTAACGGAGCCGGGCGGCAGCATCAGTGCCGTTGCCATGGTTACCCGCACTTTTAATGAGAGGGAGGCTGAACTGTTGACCTGAACCGTGTTTCTGAGATTTGAAAAACACAAAAGGATTCAATCTTTTATCAGACACCGAAACAGGACTTTTAAATGTGCATCCTGTGAAAAAAACAAAACAACACCAGACACTAGAGAGCATTTTTCTGTCTTGTTAACTCACACTGAGGATATTATATATATTATTATGTTTCTGAAAGCCTTTTAAAGCGTTTTTAAATGGTTAGTAATGTGTTTTGTAACTGTCTGACACATCGGTGACCGTTTCTAGGTGTTCAGAGTAGCTGTGTAGCTTCGTTAGCACGTAGCTCGCAGTTAGCTTAACCGTTAGCTTCCTACCTGCTCCACGGTGGCCGGGTCCACGGACTGCAGCCGGGCGGCGTTCTCGTACTCGTCCTCGCTGTTGTTCCCGGCTCCTTCTTCCGTGTCCTGGCTGGACCCGACTCCTCCCGGTCCCGTCACCCCGGGTTGGCCTCCGCCGGCCAGAGCCGCCACCACCCCGCCGGAGCAGGTGCCTGCCTGCCGCCGCCTCTTGCTCAGTCCGGGCCCGGAGCAGCAGCTGCCGATACCTCCGCCGCAGCCGACCACACCGGCCGACACGACGAGCTCCCCGCGGGCCCCGGCCACCATCCCGCCGCTGCTGTCCCTACCGTCGCCCGGCCCTACCGGGGAGACGGAGCCGACGGGAGGCGGAGAGGCCTGCTGGGGCCGGGAGCTCGCCTCGATGCTCCGCCGGTCGTCCCTACTTGAGGGCGGAGCGGGCTGGTAGGACCACGGCGGAGGAGAAGCCCTCGGCCGGGCTCCGGTTCGCCCCGTGTGCGGATGCGGGTGCTGGTGCTGGTGGGGGTCGGAGCCGCTCCGACGGTCACTGTCATCGGCGTGGTCCGAGACGCCGACCCCAGAGCTGGGCTTCTTCTTCGGCAGGATCGTCATGGTCGTGTGAGGCGGGGAGGCAGGGAGGGGGTCAGCGGGGGACGAGTCCTCCCTTTCTGGATCAAAAGCGTCGGTGTGTTCGCCCTCCGGCCCGGCCGTCCGGCTCCAATCACCGAGCTAAGGCTCCTAACGAACCGAAACGGGCGGCAGAAACAACGACGCGGCTTCTTTTCGACGTTTTAGTTGAACAAAAACAAAACGCGTCTCCCTCTTCCCTCCTGCCGTCCAGTCCACAAAACATCAACACAGGCTGACGGAGGGCCGCGACGTCACTTCCGGATTGCGACGGCATATTTTTACGTCATGCCGTTCATCGGATCTTTATTATTATTATTATTATTATTAATTATTATGTTTTTATCCATATCAAACAATACATTTATTCTATATCTGAATGCACGAACAAAAAAATGTTCACACTTAAAACTTTTAAAAACTTATTTAACTTTTTCCTTTTGACTCCTCTGTATCAGGAAGCTGGCTCAGTTTCAACTGGGATAAATCACCATGGTAACCTATCCTGAATAGTTAACCTGCTCCGGCGCAGGTTTACTTTAGCCACCACGGACCAATCAGATCACTGCGGAAACAAAAACAGTCATCATTCCTATTTTACAGGATCCTAAAGAAGATGATGCAATTATTATTATTATTATTTTAAACACCATTATCCGGAAATCACGAGTTAATTATCTCGCGATCTCATGAGAGAAAATGAGCTTTTGTTATTTCAGGATAAAAAGATAATCAACCTGTTATCAGGAGAAAACAAAAGGTCGTTTCCTGTTATCATTATTATAATGTTTATCAGAGATCAGGACGTGTCAGCGTCAGTGAGAGATGAAGCTCTCTGAAGCAGCCAATCATATGAAGCAGCTGTGTATATATAATTTATATATATTTCACTGTTTTGAAGCATTTGATGGAGTCGAAATGGCTGCTGGGAATCTCTGATATTGTTTTTATTTGTAAGTATTCAGAGCAAGATGTCAATAAACAGGTTAAATATATGTAAACTCACTGCTGTCATATGTTTGATGTTTTCTGTCACATTTTATTGAATAAAGGTTATTTTCCAAAAGCAGCTTCAGTGTGTTGATGCACAAATATATATATAGATATTTAGTCATTTGTTAATAAAGCTCATATAACCTTTTACTGCTTTTATTAACTTCCTGTCTGTCATCACTGTGATGTTGAAGGATGAAAACAGGTTTGATCAGATGAACCAGACGCTCATTTCCGACTTCTCAGTTATGATAAATAACAACATTACAGCAGGTAGTTCCGGGTCTGAAGTAAGTCAATGCAGGAACGCCTTAAATCTGCACAACGACCAGCAGGGGGAGACGCCACCGGCTGCAAAACAATGACATCAATGTAGATATGTATGTATATATATAATTCTTCTTAATTATTTTGTTCACCAGATTAATAAAAAAGCAACATGTTCAATAAAAACAGGATGAAGAAGCTGTTCTGTCTGTAATTACTGTCTGAAAGGTTTTTTTTTTTTTTTGGAAAGGTCTTTTGTTTCTTGGTCACGTGATGGCGCTGTTGCTCTTGAATTTGACAATAATATTGAAGTTAATATTTGATTAATACACATCTTTTTCCCCAGGGAATTATGACTTAATAAAATAAAACATTTGGCAAAAGGATTGTGCAAGAAGCTTTTTACATTCAATAAAAACCCAAAATAATAACATACAACAAGGGGGAAATTTAAGAAATAAATGGATAAATAAATAAAGTATATATCTAATTATTCATGTTGTTTTCCTGGTGAATATGTGTAAAACTTATGTGACGGTTCTTTTTATTTTATTTATATTTGTTGCTGATCTTTGCTTTATATTTCACATCACACCACAAATTAAAAAGGCGGGCAAACTTTCATTTTTCTGTTGTTGAACTTTGACATCTTGATTAAAGATTTGAGGAAAAATCTATAAATCTATAAAAATAAATAAATAAATAAAAGAAAAAAGAAAGAAGAAGAAGTTTAACTTAAACTCTGACATTAAACTTTAGTGAAAGGACTTCTCACTATTTTTTATTTATATTAACCAGACTTTTGTTAAATCTCTTTGTTGTAAATCAAGTTTGTTGTTTGTTTTTTTTTTTAAAAGTGTAACCGACGAGGTTGAAATATGACAACATGACAGCATCAGAACACAAAAAAATACCATAAAATAAAACTATTCATGCAGATCTTCCTGTCCGGTTCAGGCTGTACTGTTGTTACATCAGGTCTGTTTCTGTTGCCTAGCAACCAGAGCAGGGAGGAGGAGGAGGAGTAGGAGGAGGAAGGATGGTCAGTGATGGAGAACAAAGGAGCTCAGCAGTCCGGTCGCTGTGCTTTCACATCCAGATGAAAACATTTTGAGGGAGCTGGAGAATCTGACAGATGTGACTTTGATTTTTCCAGAATTTAATCTGAATTTTTTAGAAATTCATAAACAAATATGAAACAACTTTGTATTTTTTTCACAACTTTACTGTTCATGGCTCCACATGGTGGAGGAACAAGACTATTACAGCTAACAGAGAAAATGATCTGAAAACACTGAGACGAGAAAAAAAAGTTTGGAAAATCTTTTCTGTTTCAGTTTTATATTTAAAACAACAAGATGGTTCATCAGTTTATTACAGAGATGAAAGAAGACCGATGACTTAAGGAAGTAAGTATTATGATCTTGATGTAGTTAACGTATTACAGTAAAAGTAGTGGTTTGGTCCCTCTGACTGATATATTATTATATATGACATCATTAGATTATTAATACTGAAGCATCAGTGTTAGAGCAGCATGTTACTGTTGTAGCTGCTGGAGGTGGAGCTAGTTTACACTACTTTATATACAGTTAGCTAGTTTAGTCCTCTGGTTCCAAACCTATTTATTAACCAATTTATTCTTTATTGACATTTGGTGACTGCAGTTTGTCAGAGATCAGCTGTGCTTCTCTGGCCTCAGCTCTGAAGTCCAACCCCTCCCATCTGAGAGAGCTGGATCTGAGTGGAAACAAGCTGCAGGATTCAGGAGTGAAGCTGCTGTGTGCATGTTACTGTTGTAGCTGCTGGAGGTGGAGCTAGTTTACACTACTTTATATACAGTTAGCTAGTTTAGTCCACTGGTTCCCAACTTAGGGGTCGGGGCCCCTCCAAAGGGTCAGCGGATAAATCTGAGGGGTCGTGAGATGATTAATGGGAGAGGAAAGAAGAAAAAACAAAGTTCTGATACACAAATCTGTTTTCAGTTTTTTTGGTCAGTTTGTTTAGTTTTTTTCCAGCACTGATCAGTGACCCAGTTCACAGATGTGTGACGTGTCATCACAACTTCATAATAAACTTCACCTTTGTGATCTAAATGTGTAGAATTAAATTAAAAAAAAACAGATAAAAGCATTTTTAAATCTTGCTCTGCAGATTGTTGCTGCAGCACCTGAAAAGTGTGTTAATACATTTGAGTGTCCTGATGATTAAATGTCACACACGACAATTAAAGATAAAAATAAAGAAATTAAAGGATCAAGTCGTGACTCAGTCCCCTCCAGTAATAAAACCTGTTTTTCTTGTTCTTCATGATATTGTTCTCTCCTCCCTGCAGAATGATGTGAATGTGCAGCTTCTGTTTCTCACCTTTGATCCTGAGTGGCTGCATAAAGAGCCAGTGGAAGATAAATAAGGAGTTTTTAACTGGAAATCATGCAGAGATATTCCAGTATAATATAAATATAGAGCTGAAAATGGCCTCTTTAAATAAAGTCACCCAGAAACACAGCAGTTTGATAAACAGCTTTAATGTATTTTACAGAGTTTTACTAATTTTCCTGTAATTTAATGATTTTTTTAGTCTTTTACAGCAATGCAACAAACTGGTGAAGCTACAGACTGATGTCTTCTGCTGTCTCTGTTGGTCATGTGACCATAGACTGTATATGAAGACATATATACATGCTCATATACAGTCTCTGCCCTCCCCGCCTTGCAGCCTGGAACGGCGTCACACGAAGAACTCGCCATTGTTGTCGAAGTCTCCGGTGTCACATTAGATTCCTGCGAGGCTGAGATGATAATTACACCTTTAACAAGCCGCAGCTGCTCATCACAGAGGGAATAAATGAACACGATGAAGAGTTTTCCTGCTCGCCTCCATTCCTGAACCAATACTCCGCTGATTTGCATACAAGAGCAAATAATCTGCTGTCAGCCGTCCTCCCTGCTGATTAATATGTTCAGTCACACACACACTGTGAAGGTCATGATCCCCCTTCAACAAACATCCAGCCAAACTACAATTTACTGAGTATTTTAAGAAAATTCACATCCTATTTGTTCATTTAACTGTCCAGTTAGACTCCAGTTTATCTGCATATCTAAACTGATGCTGCTGATGGGATGAATCCTGCGTTCATGAAGCGTCAGTTTGTGTTGAATCTGTTTCTCAGAAGCTGTTTGATGCGACTTTCTGCTCCTTCTGGAGGCCGCAGTTGTTTTACTGGGACGTGTTTCTTATATTGTGTCAGTTATTTTGTAGGAAATATAATAACAGGAGCTTCTCTGGATTGAGAGAAGACTCCGGTGATGATTCCTGAGGAGCTCATTGGACAGCTGGCTGTGATGTAAACATGTAAACAGGAAGTGGGTCACAGTGACAGCAACAAGATGATTCGATCACAGACTCTATGGTGGAAAATATATATAAATGTATTTATTTGCTGTGTATATATACAATCTAAACAGCTACAACAGTAAAATGATGCGTACGCACACTAATACATCACAGATATGTTGACCCCATACGATCCAGTCTGCAGCCTCAGATCCACAGCTGGTTGTTTCCTTCTGGTTGTTCCAAAGTTGAGGCTTAAATCTAAAGGTGACCGTCGACTTTGGAGCGACCGGCCTGAGGAGACGAGGCTCACAGACTCTTTTAAATCACTTCTTTGAAACCCATTTCTACAGACTCGCTTTTATGTGAAACTTTTCATCTTTCTTTTAAACTTTTTTATCATTTCTTTATTGTCTCTCTTTGTCTCTAACCGTCTTTTTAAGGTCAGATCTGTTATTGTTTCCTGTTTCATGTCTTTGCTTTGCGTTGTTCTGTTTTTGCTTTGTCTGTCAAAGCACTTTGTAAACTCTATTTTTAAAAGGTGCTATATAAATAAAGATATTATCATTAATAATCTAATGACGTCAAAATAACAACAAATATAATACTTTTACTGCTGACACCTAAACATTTTGCAACTTAAACTTTTATTTTCTAAACATTGTGACATTTTTTTTTCTTAAAATATTAAAACAAGTTTTTCTTCATAATATTAAAACTTTAATTTTATAAATTGCACAACTCTCTTTTTTTTGGATATATTATGACTTTAATCTCAAAATGTTTACTTTTCTTAAATGAAATGACAACTTATTAGATGTTATTAGATGTCTGACCAGCCGACTACAGTTTTTTCTTATTTCGATTTTCTTTTTTTATAAGAATTTATATTTATATCATATTATATATTTATAAGAACTATGATTGACAGCATACACAAACATTTTCTTTAACAGAATACTGAAAGTCAAGTATATGTTCACTAACTATTTAAATAACTTACATTTTCCTTCTTGAAACTGGTTGCGTTCACCACAGTGATAGTTTTTTAAGTGTCTGATTAAGTTAGTTGTTCCAGATGTTTCCAAGGTTGTTCCTCTACGGCTTATTTTGGATTTAAAGGTTCTACAAATTGCGAGCTTTGTTTACGCTGAAGAACTTCCACACTGCTGCTGTGTGCTGAAAATATGACACAAAATCAGTTATGAGACTGATCGGAGTGATCAATCATTGCATCTCTAGTTATTATTATACTTTTCACCATAAATGTATTGATTTATGGTGAAAATATTCTACTGATCTCCCAACAGTGGCCTTAATTTCAACATGTATTTGTTGTCTAACTTTAATCACAATATACAGTACAAAACTCAAGTTTCAACTACTTTATATACAGTTAGCTAGTTTAGTTCACTCGTTCCCAACCTAGGGGTCGGGCCCCTCCAAAGGGTCAGCAGATAAATCTGAGGGGTCGTGAGATGATTAATGGGGGAGGAAAGAAGAAAAAACGTTCTGATACACAAATCTGTTTTCAGCTTTTGGACTTTTTCTCTAATCTTTGATTTTTGCTGAAATGTGACGTTTCTGAAGGTCTTATCAGTCTGCAGCAGCTGCTCTTCTGAATCCTGCAGGTTGTTGTTATTCAGCTGCTGAGATGAATAATTGATTTTTGCTGAAATATTGGATCATTTGAACATTTATTGAAATGAAAGCATGTGAGAAGTTTAGAGGGAAAAATCACTATTTGGTGGAGCTGTTAACAACTCATAGACATGTGAAATGTGACCCCGACTACACACTGCTTTTTGTAAGACGTCAAAAGACAAAAAGGTTGGAAACCACTGGTTTCACCTTTAACAATGTGTTGTATTTTAAAAGCTTGTTATATTATCCATTGTGTCAAATCTTCATCTGAAAAGTAACTAAAGCTGTCAAATAAATGTAGTGGAGTAGAAAGTACAATATTTCCCTCTGAAATGTAGAAAGTAGCATCACATGGAAACACTCAAGTAAAGTACAAAAACCTCTAAACTGGACTTAAGTAAATGTACGTTGTTATTTTGTTTGTGTTGATTCTTATAATTATGTAAAACATCTGAGTGTGTCTAATAGTTTCTAAATTCTCGTCTTGCAGGTTGAACCAAACTGCTTGAACCAGTTTGTGACGACACGAACATGAGAAGAATCTGAATATTGACAATATGTAGGGGTGGAGACACACACACACACACACACACACACTGATATATCTAAGAAGGACGTCTCAGCATCCAGCATCGTCTCACTGATCCTCCAGAAGGTAAAACAACCTGAACTCTTCCGTCTGCGTCTGTTTGACACACAGGATCCATAAAAATCACTCCGTTAACTGTCAGGTGAGAAAATATGATCTAAAAAACCAAACTGGCTTCACTTTCTGCATCATTCATATGGAGACACACAGTGTTTGAATACATTAAATACATCATGAAATAAATAATGAAGAAGTGAGAAGATTTCATGCTATTTTATCTCTACACTGTAAAATATAACTTGCTGTTTCAATTTAAATATATGAGAGAAAAAAGAGCTGCTTTAAAAACACTGAATGTTGCAGGTTGTTTAAACTCTTGCTCAGGTTGTTGCTTGAAATTGTGAATTAAATTCAGATGAAATTTGGCTTTCATTGATATTTTCTAAGCTTGAAGAGTCAGTCTCATTTGATAATAACCTGCTGCTGCTGCTCTGTAGAGTCAGTGGATTACATGTTATTATAACGCCGCTCTCAGTGAGCTTATTATCATATGAGTGCAACTTTATCGTTTACATTGTTTTTATCATTATGGAAAGAAAAAACTGTGACTTATTTTAATAAGTAAAGACACACAGAAAGTTTCTTCAAACTTTATTTAAACTACAAAAAATTAGCTCTGACTCATCATTCACATTCACAAATCAAAGTCTCAGAAGGATACATAAACACTTGGTATGAAATGGTACTGAAATATTATTTAGGTTGAATTATGTTTAATTTAATGAGAAAATATGAGATGATTCCACTGAACTCCTGTTTACATGTATGTCAACAATTTGCCTCCTTCAGAGGAAGAAAAACTGCAGGAGCAGCAACGGGCTGTGAAGCCAGTTTGACATGACGGCCAAACTGAGTAATTACAACCTCTGAGTCCCTCTCGTTAACCTGAAGTCATTCGTTAACCTGATGTCGTTAACCTGATGTCGTTAACCTGATGTCGTTAACCTGATGTCGTTCGTTAACCTGATGTTGTTAACCTGATGTCGTTAACCTGATGTTGTTAACCTGATGTCGTTAACCTGATGTCATTCGTTAACCTGATGTCATTAACCTGATGTCGTTCGTTAACCTGATGTCGTTCGTTAACCTGATGTCGTTAACCTGATGTCATTCGTTAACCTGATGTCGTTAACCTGATGTCGTTAACCTGATGTCGTTCGTTAACCTGATGTTGTTAACCTGATGTCGGTCGTTAACCTGATGTTGTTAACCTGATGTCATTCGTTAACCTGATGTCATTCGTTAACCTGATGTCGTTCGTTAACCTGATGTCGTTCGTTAACCTGATGTTGTTAACCTGATGTCATTCGTTAACCTGATGTCGTTAACCTGATGTTGTTAACCTGATGCCGTTAACCTGATGTCGTTAACCTGATGTCGTTCGTTAACCTGATGTTGTTAACCTGATGTCGTTAACCTGATGTCATTCGTTAACCTGATATCGTTAACCTGATGTTGTTAACCTGATGTCGTTAACCTGATGTTGTTAACCTGATGTCATTCGTTAACCTGATGTCGTTCGTTAACCTGATGCCGTTAACCTGATGTCGTTAATCTGATGTCGTTCGTTAACCTGATGTTTGTTATTATTTTCAGGTCAGACTCTGTGGTTGGTCCATCAACTTCAGAACGACACGTATTATTGTTTTCTGATCTGACGCCTCTATCAGCAGGACCATCATCTGTTTGTGCCTTAAAAGCTTCACTGTTGTAAAATGAATGTTTTATTATGTGCCAACGCCGTGGTTAAGGTTTGGTCGGACAGATTTAGTGATATTTGGGCTGCAGATGAATTCTGTCTAGCTTTATTTCACCTTTTCTCTGACTAAATGTTATTACTGGCAATAGTAGAAGATTAACTAAAAACTAATATAAAATATTAAAAAAAATATTAATACCACACAGAAAAATAAAATAAATACATTTCTATACAGTCAGTGGTTGGAAACAGGAAGTGATCTGATGTGTTAAAGTCACATGTATGTGCACGTAAACGTGAGTCAGCTGCTCTCTGTGTGCTTAGAAACACTAAATGTGACTTTATATCCGACTGTGTTTCAGCTGTCTGTCAGCTGACTGGCGTCCTGCAACATGCTCCGCCTCCTGCTCTGCGTGGCTGCACTCAGCCGCCTCACAGGTAAACACACCTGACTGCTTCTCAGCCAGGTTACACACTCAGAGCTCAGAAAAATAATTTCAGAATAAATAAGTAAGACAACTTTTTTTATGAAATATTGCGACTATTACATATTTTTCTTGAAAAATTACAACTTCGTGCATAATATATATAAAATTTTTAGGATTTTTTTCTCAAAATTTAATTAAATTTATTTCATTAAATTAATTTTAATCTTGAAATATTATTTTTATTTATTATTTACTATTATTTTTCTCTACATATTAAGACTTTAACCTCAAAATATTGTGACAGTTCTTCAAATGACTTTAATCTTGAACTATTTACTTTTCTTGCATAATATATATAACATTTGTAGGATTTTTTTCTCGAAATGTAATTAAATTAATTTGATTAAATATTAAATATTGAAAACATTCTCAAATATTTTGGCTATTTAAAATATTTTTGCATATTTTGTGTTATTTAATTTCTCTGTATTTTGACTTTTTACTTCAAACTATTATTTTTTTGTAAATATTAAGACTTTACCCTCAAAATAATGCAACAGTTCCTTCAAATGACTTTAATCTTCTATTTACTTTTCTTGCATAAAATTACGACTTTTGCAAAAACATTTTACTTTTTCTTTCATAAATTCAACCTGCTGACTGACTTCATGTCTGAACTCTCGTCGTGTCTTCATGTCTGCAGCTGCAGATCCTGTTTCACTCCCGGCTGAAGTCGACATCAGCGCCTGTCGCATCCCGTATTTTGGACAAATCTACAACAAACTGTATGTGAGTAAAGTTCATTCATAAAGAGCAGATTTACGTGATCAGGTTCAGCATCCTCAGGCTCTCTCTGGGATAACTGGGCTGGTAACGTATGTATATGAATGAATCAAACCTCACCTGCATTTCTCTCTTTACATTTCTTTTTATTGGCAGGCTTAAAGGACAGGTTCACAATTTTTCAAGTGTGTCTTAAAACAGAGGCCAGGGTAATGCCATCTAACATGTTTAGGGCCAAGCATGGTAACTTCAGTTTTGTCTTGAGTTTAGTAGCAGAAAGTTGCAGGTCGTCCAGGTCTTTATGTCCTTAAGGCATGCTTGGAGTCTAGTTAACCATCATCTGGCTTTATTTATAAATATAATTGGGTATCATCTGCATAGCAATGAACATTTCTGAATAATATTACCTAAAGGAAGCATATGTAAGGTGAATAGTATTGGTACAGAACCTTATGGAACTCCGTATTCTTTCCAGGAAGTGGGAGCAGATTTTCTCCAGGAGATCCCTGAATCTTAATTCCCGGCATTTAACCCCAAATCAACATCCCCTCCATCAGAGTTGCGGTTTGACTCGTTGTGTCTCTCTGATGTTCGCAGGTGGGCAGCAGCGGAGGCAAACTCGCGGTTTGTTTCAAAGGACCTTACAACCCTGGAACCAAAAACGACTGTCTCCTGGCGACTTACAGCGGAGTCACCAAGGTTTCATGGAAAATAGAAACCGTCAAGATTGAGGCTGGTTCGGATTATCACACGTCTCTGGAAGAACTCAAAGGTTCATCTCCATGCCGCGTGGTCCTGGAACTGCAGGATGGAAACTCCGATGACCATGTGAGTACGGTGCGGTTTCATCAGCTGAATGTCTCAGAACAAATCAATCAGTTCCTGACAGTTTCATGTTTCCAGATTCACTACCATCTCCGCCCATTCGACAACCAAGCAGCTGTGCTGGTGAAGCTCGCCGAGTCCTTCACACTGAGTTCTTTGGTAAGTAAACCTGTGAGATAGTCGGAGGGAAATCGGTTTAAAAGGACAGCAGTCAGGTGTTAAATGTGCTTTCAATGTAAAGTGATGGAGGTTAAAAATCCACAGTGTGTCCACACAGTCATTTAAAGTGTGTGTGAAGCTTCTATTCAGCTTCATCAGTCTGAGTTAGTCATATCAAGTGGATATCCGACACATTTGCAGTCTTTTTAGCATCAAATTCACCTCTTTGTGTTTCCCTGTTGAGCTGCATGTGGAAGTATAGAAACAAAAAGAGGGACTTTGGCACTAAAAAGACTATAACGTTGAAAGATATCTACTGGATTTGACTCATTTGGAGTTTATGTGAAGCTTCATATTAGCTTCACATAAGCCAAAAAGCCAGAAAAGCTGCTTCCCACTGTAAAGAAATAACCCTGATGAAAACATACTGAGCATGCTCTATGGGCGAATTGGGCCCATTAGACACCAGCTAACTTCGGTTTAGCCCTTTCTTCTAGACTTACTAAATATTATTGGACTGAATGGATCCAATTCTGATAATTAAACAAGTAATTTTGTGCAGATTGTGGCAGTAAAAAGAATTTATCCACCATTTTATCCACCAGCTGTTCCTTTTCCCATGATTATAAAAATGCAACGTTTGGCCACTATGTCAAATTGGCTTCAAAGCGTGGCTCGACTTTAAGAGAACGCTGTTAACTTCCTGTTTCCAGTCATGAGTCAATCGTCTTCTCATCTTAACCATGTGGTTGTTATTATAACCATGTTGACAAAGGTCCCCCAACACTAAAGTGCTTATTTTAAACCAAACTGCAATCTTTCATTAAAGCCAACTAAATGTTTTTGTGCCTGAACGTTTTTTCTTTTTTTGAGTTTGATGTGTTTGTTGCTGACGTGTTGTCACAGGTCGTCGATGCACAGGTTGACGGTGATCAACTGCAACAGTGGAGTTTCACACAGAAGCAGACTGCGTACTACAAGGACATGAGCGGATGCAGAGACTCAGGTTAGCAGAGCTGACGGTTCTTAAAGGGCCAAATCAACCAAATTACAGATATACACTTTTAAACTTTTTTTAAAAACGGATCTTGGATCTTGGAGATATCCTGATATATTAATATTCACCTTTCATTAAAAGCCATGAAAATGACATGAATGAGGTGTTAATTTTCCCTCCTTTTCATTCTTTCGTCCCTCATTTTTACTTTTACAAGAAAAAGAATAAAGACAATCAAAGTTGAGATGTTGCTCTTAAACACTTCAATTCAATTTAATTAATCAAAAATAAATGTCTTCAATTTTAATATAATTCAATTTATAATTAAATTTTACTTAACTTAATTTCAGTTTTTGAATGTTTCTGTTATTTCAGTAATCCGTGTTTTTTCCAGGTGTTTTCTACAAACGCAGCGAGGTGGCGTGCGACTCGAAGGCACGCGTCGTATCGTGCAGTGATTCTGCGACCCTCAGTGTCAGTTCCTGTGGCCCAACAAAGCGTTGCCGGGGCAACGGACAGTAAATACATTTGATTTTCATGTCTAATAATGCTGTGAAAGGTTTAAAGGTTTGCTTGTTTGAACAGGTTGTCTGTCACAGTGGTGAAAACTATGAGGTTTCTTATCGAGGGTTTTCATAGTTTGTTTATATAGTGATGCTACCTCTCCCTCGCCACCTCTGTCAGATGCATGTTGGACGCCATTTGCACTTTAACTGGCCCCAACATCATTGATATTGGTGGCAATATCGGCTCCGTCCCCGATCGCTGTGCGTACACTCTGATATCAGAGACGGGCTTCAAGCTGCTGGCCGTCTTCCAGGAACGCCGCCGTAGAGATGTGAGTTTTCTGGACCATGTGATCCTGCATCTGAACGAGAAGGACGTTAAGATTCAGCTGGGACCAGGCGCAAGAGCTCAGGTAAGCTAAAAAAGACTCGGTCACACCAGCATCTAAAACGGTTTCCAATGAAATGAGTTCAACAGGCAGTAAAACATCAACACTTACGCTGATGATACTCAGTTATACATTTGAGCCTGACGACCTTCAAACTTTGAAAAGACTTAAAATCTGTTTATGAATAATATAATAACTTTACTTACACAGCACATTTTATACAAAAATATGCAGTACAATTTCACAAAACATGAGTAAACCTCTAAAAGCGATCGTCAATCGTTTCAGCTCTAGTGGGACCAGAGCCGACCCATATCGGTCGCCAAATGAGTGCGAAGTGGGTTTTTTCTGTTAACTTGGATGGATTTTCATCTGATTTGATTTTCCAAAGCCTTAATGTTCAGTCAGTTAGCAGCTTGACCCCCATTTGCCTTTTGTTGGGAGGACTGGGGGGAATTAGTCTGGACTGGAAGTACCATTGTGGCAATTGGCTTTAATGTGAATTCATATCAGAAGTTCTTGGACTAGAGTTTGGGGGCTCCGATTTAAAACTCCAACATAGTCAGAGCCAACTCTGCAGGAACAGATCAGAGTTTCCTCCTCATTCACGTTTGTTTTTACGTCTTTACGTCTCTGCAGGTGGGCGACTCGGCGCTGAGTCTGAGCGGCTCGACTAAGCTGATTCATGGCGTGGAGCTCTCTAAAGACCGAACCGGAGTCAACGCCAAGATGACGCTCTCCAAGTACACCGCTTCCATCTTCTTTGATGGCACCACCGCACAGATCCACATGACAGGTGCTAAATAATACCCTGTATGTACTGACGAGGACGAAGATGTGTATTATGTGCAGAGGTTAGACAAGACGAAGATGTGTATTATTGATCTATCTGCAGATTATTTATCATTTAAGTCAATTAACTGAAAATTTCCAGCAGCTCATGGAGATGTATTCAGATGTCAGATAATTTAGTTTACTGTCATTATGTCAAAGAAAAGCAGCAAATCTTCACATTTGCACATCTGGAATCAGAAAATGTTGCTTTTTTTGTTTAAGAAACGACCAAAAGTATTAAATGATTATCAAAATAGCTGCTGATTGACCCATTGTTGCGGCTCTAGTTATCATCCTTTGTAATTAATTTCAGACCAACATACTTTTAAAAGTTGTGCTGAAATCCTTGCACACTACACCGTACACCTGATGCTGAGGGGAGTTTGTAGTGGATGGAAACAAGTGTTCACGACATTTCTTTGTAGAAATTTTGTAGAAATCTGAGCTGCATTTGGTGGGAAGTTTGCCTGCTGACCAGAAGTAAAGTTGAATAAATATATAACACTTCTCCTGCTGCATGTTTTAAAACTACTGTTACTGCTGTTTTCCTGGTTTTTAAGCTGCTGTTTGGGTTTAATCTTTCTTTTGTGATGGGTAGTGCTATGATGTCAGCCACTGGTTTCATGTTATCATCTCTGTGCTGTTTAATTATCTGACTCCAGGATCAGGTCCAGCTCCTCTGCAGGGTTTATGTGTAAACTCCAAGAAGTTGAGTGAAGCGAAGTTCTCCGAGTACAGCTCTGCAGGGTAAGACCTCGTCTCTGAACTGAACTGACTGCCGCCACTGCTTTCTATGTTTTTATGTGATCATGTGACCTTCTGCTGTTTGTCGCCCCCTAGCTGTGAGATGCAGACCAGCGAGCCCGCCGACAGTGTGATCAACTGCACCGCCATGACTGAACAGTGAGCAGAGACACACCTGAACATACATGAACACTCTCCTCTGATTAGAAACTGGTTCTTTATTTTGGAGTCTATTTAGCCCCAATAACAAAAACCATGACAGCAAGTGTGAGGAATAGATTGCGAATAACATATAATAACATACAATAACATGCTAACTTTAGCATGTCCAGCTAACTATCTTACTGCCTACAGTACTAACTGAGTGTTACTTCAAGGCCTAAGAGCATGAACATCTGTGATTATACACACTTTAAGTACAATTTTAGTTGTTTGTATTTCTGCTTCACTGCATTTCAGCAGGAAAACTGCACTTTTTTTTTACTCTTTACTCCGTTATCTAACAGCTGGTTATTTTCCAGTTCAAGATTTTACATATAAAACAACTAAACTTTGGATAATTTTATAAAATACAGTTGAAGCAGTGTGTAGTTGAGGCGTTTTACTTCTCAGATGGTTTCATTCAGTTAATTGTTCCAAGTCCAAATACATAAAATATGAGTCACATTTAAATGGTGGTTTATCTGGTTTTTAAAAGGACAGAGTCACAGTATTTGAGGTGTGTCTATAAACCAGCAGTCATGTGTCCGTATGAATAGCTGTAATCATTCCTCCTGTTCATACTGGATATTAGTGTCTTTCTTCTTTTAGAAAAGAATGATGTCCTACGATTCATTACTAGTTTAACTTATTATTCAAATAGTTAAAATGATCCAACATCAAGGAAATTAGAACAGATTTGTGCATCAGAACTTTGTTTTTTCTTCTTTCCTCTCCCATTAATCATCTCACGACCCCTCAGATTTATCTGCTGACCCTTTGGAGGGGCCCCAACCCCTAGGTTGGGAACCAGTGGACTAAACTAGCTGTATATAAAGTAGTGTAAACTAGCTCCACCTCCAGCAGCTACAACAGTAACATGCACACAGCAGCTTCACTCCTGAATCCTGCAGCTTGTTTCCACTCAGATCCAGCTCTCTCAGATGGGAGGGGTTGGACTTCAGAGCTGAGGCCAGAGAAGCACAGCTGATCTCTGACAAACTGCAGTCACCAAATGTGAATAAAGAATAAATTGGTTAATAAATAAGGTGGGAACCAGTGGACTAAACTAGCTAACTGTATATAAAGTAGTGTAAACTAGCTCCACCTCCAGCAGCTACAACAGTAACATGCTGCTCTAACACTGATGCTTCAGTATTAATAATCTGATGATGTCATATATAATAATATATCAGTCAGTGGATAATACTTCTGTGTATTTTACATTGTTGTGTTGCTACTTTTACTTAATTAAAGACTCTGAATACTGCTTCTTCCACCTCTGTTTGTCTCCCAACAGCTGTAATCTCCTGAAAGCGGCTCCGTTCACTTCCTGTCACAACCACATCGCTCCAGATCCATACGTCACCGCCTGCACCAACATGCTGTGCAAATACCCGGCGGCGGACGGTCTCCAGTGTCAGTTCCTGGAGGTCTACGCCAGAGCGTGCAGCGCATACAGCGTCGACATGCCAGACAGCTGGAGGTCAAAGGCCAGCTGCTGTAAGACGGGTCACATCATGTTTATGAGATCAAATCACTAAGCTGCTGTCGATGGCCAAAACGCAAAACCTCCTATCTGCAGAATTTTCTGATTGGTGGATTTCAAATACAAATAAGTTCTGAGATAAATAAAGCAGCATAAAGTAAGTAAAGGACCAGCTTGGAGATCGTCCATATTCTGCACAGTGTCCAGGATTTGATGACAAACCATCGTTAATGTTCACATTTCAGTTGTTTGACTTTTATGTGTATCGATTATTTCATTCAACCTTCTCGTTCATTAACATTAACCCCTCCCCTCTCTGTCTCTGCAGCCCCCCCTCAGGGTTTCTGTCAGGACACCGTCTGCAGCGCTCACGAGTTCTGCGGTGAAGACATCAGCGGTCGACCTCGCTGCCTCTGTCGCGCCAACTTTGCCTCCAAATACAGATCGAAGGGAGTTTTCAGTAAGAAGACGGCCACGTTCACCTGACGCATCATCATGAGATTTTATTTATATTACAATCAAACTCAATCAACAACTTTCTTGATAATCAATTAAACCTTTAGAGTCGATTTTAAAAGAAAAAAATTCCAAATTCTCTGATTTCAGCTTCTTAAATGTGAATATTTTCTGTTTTTTTCTACAATAGTAAACTAAATATCATATCAACATTTCCCTTTGAGGCTTATCTGCAGACTCTGGGGGTTTATTCGTGTACTTTTATCAGTTTTTATTGTATGTATGTTTTATTCTTGTCGTCTGTCCCGGCGTTCAGACGGCCCGACGGTCTGCGGGACGAACTCCGCCACAGTTTCTCTGGTCGGTTGTCTCCTGACGGAAAAAGGCATCGACTACTCCGTCTTACACCTGAACGACAAAACCTGCAGAGGTCAGATGGATGAAAAGACCCACATGGTGACCTTTGGCTTCAACAACAACAAAGACTGCGGGACGGTTGTCTTGGTGGGCATCTTTTATCCACAGCTACTCCTTTCTAATATTCATAAGTGTGTTTTAATTAGTGTTTTAATCGCCTGAAAATGAGAATCATTGTGTTTCGTTACCTTAGAAGGAGCCTTTATATCTACAGAGGGAGCAGATCTTCTTCCACGGAGCTGCCATGTTTCTATGGTAGCCCAGAACAGACAAACCAAACGCATTTGCATTTTTCACAGCCTCCGTAGGTTCTCCTGCATGCTTAGAGGGTGAGGGGAGATGTATTCAGTCGGTTGCAATCTACAACTTCACCACTGGATGGCACTAAATCGGACGCACTGTTCCTTTGAGAGCGAAGTTCAACCCTCGTCTGCACACACTTCTGTAAAGTGGACATGATTTCTGTGCTGTCTGTTTTGAAAAGTTTCGAAAGTTGTCAGACACAGTTCCCCTCCCGTTCTGATTTTAGTGACCGCTTCTCATAGAAATAATGTTTATATATACACAACTAAACTCTTTTTACTTTGGCAAATGTAGATTATATTGACAGGCGATGTTTTTTTTAAAATAATTTAAGTGCTACATGAATTTATCATTCTGAATTCAGAGGGGGAGGTCGGGGTGGATCAGGGGTGTACAAGACAGTAGAGACATGAGTCCGACGTATTTATAGGTTTAGACAACAGAAGCACTTCGGTTCAGGTCAGTGACGGGTCATCCTTCAGTTTAAATGTTAATAAACATGTTTCTCTGATCTTAACTAAGAGCTGCCAGCGTCTGAACACGACCATAAAGAGTTTAATATTGCTTGAGTTTCTACTGGCTGATATTTTACTGAAAGATATTTTGGTGGAGAAAAACAAAAAAGAAATAAGTTAAGTGAACTTGAAGAGACTTGACAAATACATTAATTAACAACATTTTCTCGTTAAGAAAACGCGATTCTTCCAGCGTCACATTTCTAGCAAAACACATGCTGTTAAAACGTAGGTGTTTTCTGTAACATCTCGCAGTGACACAACAATCCGAATCTTTGTGACTCTTCAGGCCGAAAACCAAAAAATCATCTACAAGAACACCATCAAGACAGACAGCAGCGCCATGTCTGGTGTCGTCTCTCGCTACGGCTCGGTCCAGATGGACTTCTCCTGCTTCTACATCCAGCCGGAGCTCCAGAACATCAACTTCAAAATCAAAGGCGGGTGAGTAGTTCAGGCAGGATTAAAACTTCAAACTTTCATACAGCTGTTAATCAGGGGAATTAGGGGCTGAAACTGTGCTACAAACAGTTTTCTAGGTGTTAAATGAAAAGAGAAGCTCTAGAAAACAAGCTGGTGACCTCATGGAGACAACGAGAAAGTCAAAAAGTGACACAAGCATCCAAAAACAAGACTTTCAGGTAGTTGAAGTTACTCTTTAAACACCTGAGGTTGGAATTCAAATTTCAGTGTTTCACTTGGTTTTTAGGTTAAAGTTAAGGAATGTCTCCAAGAAATGAATGTAAGTCAGTGCAATGTGACAAATGTGTGTGTTTGTGTGTGTGTGTGTGCAGCAAAGCGATGCAGCAGATTTCCGCTGGATCCTGGAATTACAGTCTGTCTCTAAAAATGTGCTCCGACCTCGCCTGCACTCAACCCGTTGACTTTTCGAAAGGCGTCCAGATGGACCAGACCGTCTACATTGATGTGGAAAGTAACGGGCTGGACGGAAACTTAATCTCCTTGGTGACCGACTCCTGCTACGCAACCAACAAGCAATCCGGCAGCGGCGGGTTGAGCTACGACCTTGTTAAAGACGGGTGAGTAGTAGTAGAGGTTTGTTTCGAGGCTGAAACACAGGAACACATGCACAAGTGTTAGTGCAGTAAAACTATTTATGTGTCATTATCCTTCAAAAACATTCAGTTGTAGGAAACATTAATCTGGTAATTTACCAAACCCAATGAAAGGTTGTTGTCTTTCCGCCTCCACTTACTTTACATCAGTGATCATTTCCTGATATTCTGGAAAATTAGTTCAAGCTCTAATCTGTAATGATTCCTCATTAAAATGTGTAAAAACAACTAGACCTATGTTCTATATGTTGTTGAGTTGTGTTCTTACATTATCCCAAATGTTTCCAACAGTTTTCAAACCCAGAGAAATCTGTCATTTTAATCAAAGTAACGCACCGTTTCATTTGGTGGCCTGTCAATGGCGTCATACCTCCTCTACCGAAGAGCCACAACACCACAACGACAAAGTCCCTCTGCTCATTTTAGAGAAAAGTTCATTGATGATTGAACTTCACATTTAAAACCTGAACACATCTGATAAATGGATTTTTTTATCTACATCATTTATTCTTTATTCAGATTGATTAACTGCAGTTTGTCAGAGATCAGCTGTGATTCTCTGGCCTCAACTCTGAAGTCCAACCCCTCCCATCTGAGAGAGCTGCATCTGATTATTAGTTTTCGGTTGGCAGCAGAGAATTCACCACTTTAAAGCTTTTTTGTCCAGATTAAACACAAGATGCATGCGTCAGCGCCGTGTTTGTCCGCTACAATGGCGTCTAGCAAAGAGTAACTTACACACATACAAGATAATACATGGGCTTTATTGTGCTTGTTCCACACAAACTGTTAGAAATGGACTTTTATTCAGTTTGAAGCCACATTTTCATGATAAATTTAGCTGGTTTTTAACTTGATCTTTTAGCCGCAAGAAGGATTTTAGTCATTGGACGTCTGGATCTTAAGTTATCAGAGAAATAAACTGGGCAAACGTTAGCAGCAGCTCGGCTAACAGCCCCTCTGTTATTGTTTTGATCGAGATGCCAAGCGGCTGAAATTACATGCTGTTATTATTATTGTTACTTTTACATTTAAGTAAAAAGGTCTCAGTTCTTCTTCCACCACTGTTAATTATCTGCAGCTGAGTCAAAACCTGCCTTACACCTCTGAGCTCCTAAAGCTTGATGTAGTTGTTGTTTTATATTTGAAGATGCTTTCTTTCACATTTAAAACAGATGAACAGTTAAGTCGTAGTGCACAGACTGAAAACAAAGACACCCTCGCTGTCTGTCTGTTTGTTTGTTTGTTTGTTTGTTGGGATCTTCATTAGCTGCTGTCCCACAGCCAGAAGATAAACGTTGAATATCTGATTCCCAGTTTGAAGCTTGTAGATAAATAAGAACCAATAACCAAACCAATGAGTAACATAATCAATAAAATTGAAACATGAATTGGACTAGATTCTGATTTTTGGACTGAAGTACCTGGTTGCGTGATGTCATGTGACGTTGTGTGTTTCCTGTTTCCGAGCAGCTGTGGGAACCCGCAGGACAGCACGGTGAAGGTCGTGAGTAACGGGAAGGGAACGGGAACCATCGTGGCGTTCCAGATGTTCCAGTTCAAGGGAAGTAACAGCAGCGTCTTCCTCAAATGCAAACTGAAGCTGTGTTTGAAGAACAACCCCAGCTGCATACCGGTAACACACACACACACACACACACACACACACACACACAGTCTGAATAGAATTAAACTAAATTGATCAACATATCTGAGTTGATCAATAACATGTTTGATTTACATTGTCGTGTATGGAAATCCCTCATGTCAGGTTTTAATTAACCTGAATTTAAAAAAAAAATCTTTGAGGATAATCTGGTGAAATTCTGTATTTTTCTTTATATTTAATATATCCCATGTGCAGAACCAAACCAACAATGATTTGATCGACTTAAAAGAACTTTAAAATCATCTCCAAACTAAACTTTATATGCAGTAATTATTTAAACCAGCAGGACTGAAGCTCATGTATATAAAAATGTCCCAAAACAACAAACACTGGCAGCGCCCCAGTCGGTGGGGAGCCTTTGGTTCTGAGTTTGGTTTCAGGTCCAGTTTAGAAATGAAACTTATATATCTGTGAGCTGTTTAAAGATCTTCAGAAAGAGTCAGTGGGCTTGTAGCTGATAAACACAGCCAAAGTAGTGAAAGAGGAAAGTGTTGAGAGACAGATAGTTGGTTAGTTTGAGTCTCCACATGAGATAAAATATGTTGACTGTAAGAAAAATAATCTACATTATTGATTAATCATTTATTAGATGACATGTCAACAGAGCGCAGGGTTGAAAAAAAATTTAAAACCTACAAATATTCAATAAAAACATTAAAAACTGAAACCATTAATCGTTTATCAGATTAGTTTCAGATTAACTTTCACTTGATTGACCGGTTCACAACTTCAGTTCCGATGTAAACAGTGAAATAAATGAACAGAAACGTCAGCTGACTAACACCTGAACCCTAAACTCCACTGTGTGTCTCCGTCTTTCATATAACTGTAGAAATGCCAGCGAGGAAGAAGGAGGATGAGATCCATCAGGCCTCAGTATGAAGACGAGAACCCCGTCTTCATCGACGTGTCCTGGAGCGTTTAGGTACGACTCATCTCTGCTGCCGACCGCTCACATCAGGACAGTTAATATTTGTCTGTGGTGTCGAATTAATTAATGGTGAATTTGATCCTGTTTCTTCATATGAGCTGATAATGTGTGTTTATTATGTTGTACATTTTGTTTAAACCCCCATATTAAGCATTTATAAGCAGTATATTAACAATTATTAAATGGTTTCCAACACACTATAAGTGTAGCTGTAAAAAGAAAGACTCATTCTTCACATGTCCAGCCTCTATATTTATATTCTGGGGCTCTACTGGAATATCGTTGCATGATTTCTAATTAAAAACTCCTTATTTATCTTCTACTGGTCCTTTATGCAGCCCCTCAGTTCAGCCTCTGTCTGAAACAGGAAGTTTTAGCTTCCTGTCTCTTTAAGGCCCCGCCTCCTGATGAGCTTCCCATTAGCAGATATCTGCAAGTTACGTCTGAATAGTGGCGTTAATAAAGACGTTAATAAACACCTAAAGAGTGAAATGACTCGTCTTATTATCAGAATTTGATCCATTTGGTCCCAAAACATTTAGAAAGTCTAAAGGAGCTGAATGATTGAATGACTTCAGGTGTCACTGGAGCGTCCAGTCCACCTTTAGTCCCACATGAGAGGAAGACGTAGCAGCGCTGCTCAGAGCACGGATGTATTATAAGAGCTGGATGTGACGACGGCGCTCAGCTGTGCAGACAGTTTCTCCCAGTGGCCACTGGTGGTACTGCGGTGAAAAATCCCCCCGAGGCCTTAAACCACCGCTGTAAAAGAGACGCCTGTATGACTGTTGACAGGACGCCACGAACGACAAACAATAATGACAGTAAATCAATTATGACTCTTTCTGTTATGAATTTTTGATCCGTGGTAAAGTCTATGAGCTGAGCAGGAACTACTATTCAACATGGAAGCAAATGGAGAAGCTAGAAACTTTTTTTTGGTGTTTGCACCAGCTGAGCACTTCACGCTGAATGCTGCTGAAACTCTCACTGCAGGACTGTTAATATGGACGCCAGCTGGTCACGTCAGCTGACCCGTGCCTGTTTGGATCAGGTAGCCAGTTCTTACACCTTTAAACACCTTTAAACCATGGTTGTTATTAGAAGCAGGTTTGGGGTTCAGTTCATTCTGGCTATCCAGATGTTTCAGTAAAACACGCTTCAAAGTACAAATGAAGACCTCGAAGTGCTGAAAGATGGCGGCTTGTCGCTTCACCTGGTCGGGATGTCGGAGTGAACTAATCCCAGTTTGTTCTGGTCATCTCCTCAGGTCGTTTCCATGGCGACTGACTGGCTACCGACCTTCAAATTGATGCTTTGTCCATATCATCATCATCATCATCATCATCATCATCATCATCATCTCGAGTCTGGATAACTGAATCCCTGCACTTTTAGAGCGATGCGTCATCTTCATCCAGCCTCTCCAGGAGCTTGCTGAGGTTTTCTCTGATTATTGATAATCTGCAGTTTGAAAGATTTCTTCTAATTTGGCCTTTTTTTTGTGAAAGCTCTCCTCAGACTGTTCAATGTTTTTTGTCAGACTGCTGTGACTTCACTCGCCATCCGTGCCGGTATCATTTTAAACACACCTGGCGGCTCCTCATATTCCAGCAGGAGGTTTTATTTATGATGCTCTGATCTGCTGATTGTCCTCTCAGTACATTAGACTGTTGTTCTCTTCGCTCTCCTCACTAAATATATCAGACACAACAGAACACAGACAGGAAGTGGCGCAGACAGGGCTGTAAATGAACAGGAAGTGACAGCTGGTGTGACTGCTGCTGCAAAGATAATGAGTTCCTGGAGGAGCTGAATCTACAATCGATATTATAACTTTACTTTTGTGAACACGGTGAAGGGAAACGTGTCTTTGATTTGAATTATAAACACTTTATTACATCTGTGGCGACACGATCAAGTCAGCGGATCTGTAAACTGTCGGCTTCATAGTCAGTTTCTTGTAAGTTGTAGATTTTTGCAGCTGACTGACAAAATAATCCTGTAAATAAATGATAAATGATAAATAATCCTGTAAACAGCAGCAATCACCAGTAATATCAGGGATCAATTAAGTAATATCTATCTATCTAATAATCACTAAGAAACTTAAAGGACTACATTTCCCAGCATGCTCAGGAGCAGGACGTTAGGTTTCTGTTCTAAAAAAGCAGGTTTATTGATCATCTGAAACACCTGGAAGTCATAGTCACTGCTGCTTTAACCACTAATGTCTTCAGGTTTTACTGACATTTAAACTGCTTCACAGGTTTCATCTTCAGGTTTTCAGCTCCAGAAATTACAAATAATGAACAAGAACATTTTATTTTTGCCTCCTGAACTCATTAGTTAAATGATACATCAGTGTAAAATAAGTAAACCCTGCATGCAGCCGACACAGTGAGTTACTTTCCTGATGTTTCTAGTTTCTGGAGAGCAGCAGCCTGTAACAGGAAGTCACTTCAGCTTCATCACAACGAGGTTTTAGATGTTCAGCAGGAACAAACACTCTGATTATTGATGGATTCATGTTAAATAACGACTGTAACTTCAGACTCATTGACACTGTTGACGTGCTGCATCTCCTTCACTGTATTATTGTTTGTTTAAGCATCCCAAAAAAATAAATAAAGGGAATCTGGGTAAAAACAAACACGAGTTTGGGTCTTCTGATTTTAAAATTCAGCCTCCAAGTGAAACAAGCGTTTGTGGATCGATCATGTGACTCCAGAACGACGCACAGCAGCGCAGGATGACATCATCCGTCTGATTTCTGAAACCTTTAAACACATCGTTGTTGTTTGGGGAAAGTGAAGTAAAGTTTGGGGGGAAAAAAATGATTTGATCACTTTAAGGTCAGAGAATCATCTGGTGGATTAAAGTTACTCCTTCCTTAAAGTTAGACCACCTTTGTTGTCATGGCGACAATAATAACCACAGGGGTTAAAGGTTAGGGGACGATCATAGTGACACGGTTGGGACAGGAAGTCCACTGTTGGGTTCCTCCATCCATCCTCCTCCTCTGGATGAGGAAGGTTATTGTCAGTTTATTTTACAGGCTTCAGTCGACACGTTTTCACATGTTAAGTCACTAAAATGTGAAAGTAAAGCAGAAAATTTATCAGCCATGTTATGCAGCTCTGTGTCAATAAAAGAGGTTAAAAGAAAAGAAAAGCTGCACCAGGACGCTGCATGCAGCGGTGAACACAGGTTGAAGGAATACTCAGATCCTTCAGTAAAATACAAGTAAAGTCAAACATGGTGGCACAGAAGGACTCAGGCGCACAGATCAGGTGAACAAAAAACTACAAACAGGATCTAAAGCACGGACCAGGACCAGGACATGAAACAGAGTGAACTGACGAGGACAGAACAGAAAACCAGGACTTAAATACACAGAAAACTGAGGAGGGGACAGGTGGAAACACTCAGAGTAACCAGAGACACATGAGGAAGGGCGAGTGACATGTGAAATGAGGAGTAACTTTTCAAAATAAAAGAGGAAATGACGAGACAAAACGTGGAGACGGGACAAAAACCCAACTAAACCTTAGTTAAAATTCTGCTTGCAAGATTTTACTCAAGAAAAAGTTCAGTAAATATTATGCAGAATGAGCTCTTCCTAAGTGTTTTATTATTATTATTATTATTCTGTAAATATATATTACATCAGTAGATTAGTATTCATGCATTGAGGAGTTAATTTGAGCTATAAACAGTGTAGTTTAACATACTACATACATGTGATTTGTTTTCAAAATCTTAATCTGCAAAGTAACTAATAAAATAACTTTTTAATAATACTATACTTACTTTACCTTTCAGTTATATTACTTATAACAGAAAATGCAAATACTTATTCATTTAAAGACAGAAAAAAGAACTAACTGTCAGCTGGCTTATTTAGTAAACTTTTTATGAATTAATCCATTTTTTATTATATGAAATGTATTAATTTAATAACTGATGTGAAGGAAGTGATGGAGAGCTGAAGAGCGTCAGGATGTCTGATGCTGCTCAGTTCTTCAAGACAAGCATATTTAAACCCTTCACTAAACACTGACTGCCTCCTAATAAGGTTATTCTTCCCTCATCTGCGTCTCTGCGGGGGAACTGAACTATAAACAAAACACCGTGCTGACTGCAGTTAACTGAAGTCACAGTGCAACGCAAAGTAAGAGGAAACCAGTCTGATCGTCTGCACAAAGCAGCGAATCTCCACCTGACTCCTGCCGTCACAGGAGACAGTCGACCTTATCAAGACAGCTGCTCACCCCAAAAACAAACAACCAGCGAGGCAGAGAGACGAACCTGCTCTGAAATAGACGGGTCATGACCTGCTGCTCCCAGGATAGTGTCACCACCAGGCAAGGACTTCAGGATGCAGAGTTCAAAATAGAGTCTTTGTTTCTTCTCCAGATCTCTAAAAACAGGAGAAACAAACAGGCTATAAAGTTATCTAACAAGGCTGTAAAAGAATTATCAAAAATAGAAATAACTCCACTAAAAGGACAGAAAATAAGCAAAAAAAATCAACAGAAAACACTCCTGAAAACCAGAAAGGCTGTGAGATCTACTATCTATTAAACTAAACTAAGGTATAAAACTTACAACTCAAAATCTCTCACATGAAGGAAGAAGAACAAAAAGTCTTGACAAGGTGAAAAACTAAAGCAGGGAGCTGTGATACAACGCTGATGTGAACACATGAAGACAAACACACTGGCACAAGACAAAAGGAGACGCAGACTATTTAAACACAGGGTAAAGGGGAACAGGTGAAAACACTGAGGACAATCAGACCGAGACACACGAGGAAGTGACCTGGAATGAGAGGACAGTTATTTTTCAAAATAAAACAGGAACTGACAAGACAACATTGAGACAGGACAAAAAAACCCCAAACTTAACGTCATCGTGGTGTGACAGATAGACCAGAGAATGACCCAAAGAACATGAATCATTCCCCCACAGCTGATGGTAAAACACTATGAAGGTCTGTGATTGGCAGATGATTCTTTGTGAAGCTAAACCCCAAAGTTAGCTGGATAAACCCAATAATCACTGAATATAACCTCACACACACACACAAACTGAAGGTCTGAAGTCTTTTCTTCTTCTTCCCCGTAATGAAGGTGAACTGCTTCTTATCACTGTGATGCTGTTTGTTTGTTTGTTTGTTTGTTTGTTTGTTTGACAGATCTCTTTAGGCTAACAAGTCAAACAGCATATTAGCTGGTAGCATTAGCGACACCGGAAAACTCTGCTGCTTGTTTCATTTAAACGTCATCGTTGCCGTCTTTGTTGTAAATGCAGAGTGGCTTAAATGAAATTAAGATGTTTAGTACCAGACTGTGATGTAATGAGGAAAAAGTTACAGAAATTACAACTGAAATTTTGAGATAACGAGTAAAATGTGTAATTTTGTGATTAAATAAAATCCTGGAAACGGCTCAGCTCAGGTTGGAGAAGCAGGCAGGTGAGACGTTTTCAGGACGTCCAGTCGACCGCTGCAGGTTATAAACATGTTAGTGTGACATCAGTAGAGGACATTAAACTGGAGCTAAAAACTACCTGAGACAAAACCAGTGGTGGAAGAAGATTAGCAAACCTAGCATCACGCAGTGGTTCAAAGAAATGTCTTTATGTTTACTAATGGAAAAAATTACATATACTTTAAAAGATAAGCAAGAAACATTCGGTATATTAAGAACAAAGATTTGTCTGACATACTGAGCAAAACAGGGACAGCATAGCTCATATGCTGCACTCTGAAGTTTTTATCTCATGGACTCAAATGCTCATTTTGAATGTACCTAATGTTTGTTTGTTTATTGTTAACTACGTATATCTGTGACCTTTGTATATCTATCCAAACTCTCAATAAATACATTGTTGAAAAAAAAAAAAAGTAGCAAAACACCAGTGTAGAAATGGCATCAAAACAGTCTATCAAATATAAAAGTACTTATTATGCAGAATGGCCAATTTCATTTTCATACATTGCATATTATTGGATTATAATATTGTTGTATTATTGTGCAGCTAACTACTTAATATGTTGCCATATATAAAGTGATACTTTACATGCTGTAGTTTAATCTATAAGAATACATTATAGTTTATTTTAATGATCTGAATCTGCACTGTGTAACTAAACATCTCAAATAAATGTGTTGGAATGAAAACGACCATATTTGTCTCCAAGATGTAGTGAAGTAAAAGTGTAAAGTAGCATCATATGATGCCTCAAAAGTTATAATCCACCACTGAACAAAACCCTCATCATCATCATCATCATCAGCTCTGAACGCACTCCAGCTGCAAACAGAATGATATTATAGAAAATAAACATATTATATACATGAGTTAGTAATAATAAGACACCAGGCTCAGGAGTGACAAAGTGTGTATTTATATTATCTTCCCCTCCCACACACACACACACACATACACACACGTCTTTAGTTACAGTTTGTGCTCAGTGTTGAGTAATAATAATAATAATAATAATCATAATAATAATAATAATAATATAAGCAATAGTTGTCTTCAAATATAGAGCGATTACACTTTATACAAAATACCCTGCATATTACTGTCAAGTTTAATTTTAATGACATGAGAAGTGTGATGTCATTGTTTCTGGTTGTTCACCCTGGTGGCCACCGGAGGGCGCCGCCGCCGCTCAGTTTTCACCCTCCTGACTCTCTACATGAGGTTCAGACTGAAGGAAATCAGATCCAAGTAATAAACCATCTGTCGAGTGTGTTTGATGTTTTCAAGAAGAAAAAAAAACAAAGAAAAGCCAAAAAAAAATGTCAACACAAGGTTTCAGTCAAAGAAGCTTTCAGCCACATCATGTGGACTTCATCAGTTGTCATTGAGACTCAGACCTTGTGTTGAGACTTTTTTTTTTTTTTTGCCAAACTGTCATTTTCAAGGTTTTCAATCTAAAACCAAAACAAAATGTTTTAATTTTGCAGTTTATAAAACTATAAAATTACAGTTGTAGTCGTGTTTGTGTTGCTCGTGGACACTCTAGTCGTAGGTTTAGTGATCCAGTCCAGACATCTCGACCCTTTAATGCTCCTTTAAAGCTCAAACTAAAAAAAAAAAAAACATGTCTGCAAAAAACCATTTGAACATTGCTGCGACTGTTTTCATTAGTGACGAACCTGCTCATTGTGTTCTTAATTAATTTAAATCAGACAGAAAACAGAGAAAAGCAGCAAATCCTCATACTGAATAAGCTGGAACCAGAGAAGCAAAGAGATATCTTTATAACAGTATATATATATCTATATCTATATCTTTAAAATGCCCAGAGCATCCTTTGAGTGTTCCTGAAGTGTTTTGGTTGACAGACAGTTGAGGGAATATTTGGCTAAAAGTCTGAACAACAAACCTGCAAACTGACGGATCATTTTAACTCCTGAACTGTTTGTTTAACTCAAACAGTCTGGATTTGTGTTTCATAAAGACTGGGATCCAGTTTATATCCGTAGAGTTCTTTGTTTCTATATCCAGATAGTTTCAGAGACAGAAGAAGAAACAGCCCGTCATGTTTCTATCAGACACGCTGCATTCAACTCCAACTAACTACTGTTATCACTATCAGTTAAGCAGCTGATCATTTTTCACATTAATCAATTAGTTGTCTGGTTTGAAATACAGTGAAAAACTCAGTGTCTCATAATGATGCCTTTAAATGTCTCGTTTCGTCCGACTAAAAGTCCAAAACCTCAAAAAATATTCAGCTCAGATAGAGATTTGAGTTTTGCAGATAAAAGACAATAAATCAATCGATCAAAAGCATTGATTGACTAATCTACTCAGCACCAAAGATATTACCTCATAATTATGATAAACTACAAGATCTATATTTCGTAATTATGATGGAATGGCTCTCAGATACGTAGCTCATAATTACAAAATCTGTAGCTCATAATTACATGAAAACTCATAATTGCAAGATACAAATCTTCTTTATATGAAATTTATTATTTTGATTAGTGTGTCTTGTAATCATGACTCATAATTATGCCTATAGTAATTAAGTGTAAAATACACATAATTGCAAGATTTTATAATTTGCAGATTTTATAAATATGAAATTTATGATTTTTTGTCTTGTAATCATGACTCATAATTACAAATTTCACTATTATGTAAAAACTATTTCTTAATTATAAGAAAACAATCTGATAGTTTATATTTATCTCATAATTATAAAAGCTGTACCTCATAATTACATGAAAACTCGTAATTACATGAAAACTGAATCTCTAAGTTGTAATTATTAGCTACAAATCTTAAAAATATGAGATAATTGTTTCATAATTATAACTTCCATTTGTATAAATTATGGTTTAGCATCTCATAATAATGAGATCAGACTAAAAGTTACACCATTATTGTGATACAGATCATATTAATTAAGAAAATTATACATTAAATTATAATAATTATGTTACCTTGTAATAATTACTCATAATTATGACAAATCAATTTAACAATTACCAAATAAAAAATAATGAATAAATTAAATTTGTAACTTGAAAACTTTTATATACAATATATTTATATATTATAAACTATTATAATTACAAGATACAGATCCTGTTAGATTTTTGTGTAAATCACATTGATAAAATATGGCATCTCGTAAATATTTAATCATTTTCTTGTCATAATGAATTCTGTATCTTGTAATTATGACCCAGCATCTCCCAGTTACGAGATTTAAATGTCACAATTACACGAAAACTCACAATTATGAGATGCATATCTTGTAAATGTCATATTTCTGTAATCGTAACTTCTGTATCTTGTAATTATTTTGATGAAAATGTCTTGTATGTGATGCTAAGTCATAATTATGAGATAATATCTAGTTTTCTTTGGTGAATGCAGGGCGCTTCTGTACAAACACTTAGTTTGTGTAACATTAGAAGTCTTCCTGCTGCCGGTCCAGCTGGGATCGAACCCACGGCTCCTCCAGCAGTTTGCAGGTTGTCACACAGGCGAGGTTTAAATACAAACAGTCCTAAATATGAGTGCAAAGGCATGCAGCGCCACCCGCCTCCGAGTGCAACGTCATCAACGGCTAAAAACTCCACCACAAACCCCAAAAAAATAGCTCAGTGTTACAGGATATAAAACAATCAGAGGTTACAACTCTGCGTTTTTGTGACAAACAGAAGCACAACGTGGTCACTGTTAAGTGTCAGTGCAGAGGGTGTCGATAAAGTTTAGGATGTGACAGTGCCGTCGGTGACCGAGCTTGAACCTGAACCCATCCTGCTGCAGCACCACGCGCTTCTGAGACAGCTCTGGATTGTCTGCTTTTGTTTGTTTGTTTGTTTTATGAAACTGAAGCAGGATGGATGCGGGGTTAATACATGGACGACTGTCACCATGACAACCACTGTACGCATTCCTGATGCAGAACAAATGCACGGCCCACTGAATAATTATAATAATAATAATAATAATAATGCATTCATGCTGTGCTGATGAAGAAGCGCAGGGCACAAAATTAGCACCAGCCACCAACCAAATGCTGGTAAAATATGCAAGTGGCTGGTTTGTTTGCTTCACTCACCAGCCATAAAAAATAAATAAATAAATAAAAGGTCGTCTACTGATTGGCTGGTAAAATGTGAACATTCACGAGCCATTTGACCGGCGGACAAAAAAGTTAATTTTGCACCCTGAGACAGCGTGTCAAGTAAAGTGAAGATTAAAGGTCCCGTATTCAGACAGGAAGTTCTTGATGTTTTTCGTTTGGTTCGAAGCTGAAACTGACAGTGATTAAACCTGAAAGTGAACAGAAGAGTGTATCGCTGGTTTTATGATGAGAAACCTGTCATCACCGGAGCGGCAGAGGAGAAAAGTTTTACGCTGAGCTAACCGGGGACGTTTCCCAAACAGGAGGAAACACAACAAAGCAGCCTGTAAAACACCTGAAACTACTGCCAAAAACCAGATGGCCTCTCATGTGTTCATGTATTCTCTTTTGTTGAGTCCCAGAACTCAGCATCAAGACACCGTAGATCCCTTTGAAATCTCTTTTTGACAGTGTATTTCCAGAATCTGCTGGAGAGACTTTTGGATCATAAAATATTCCATCTGCAGCACAATAACTCCACTGACTGTTTATTTTCTAATCCAAACGCAGACAAAAACAGTGTTGCCAACTGTTATCAGTGAAGCTTAACTGACTCTAATTAGTGTTACTGTTGCTATTATTATTTTTCAAGCTGCTGTCATCTAATCAATACACGTCTAAATCTACCTCTAATCAAAATCTAAATCTTTTTATGAAGGTGTGCAAACTGTGGAGCCACAGCCTTGTTTATAAAGCTAGACGTAGCGAACTGTGATGTCACCCACTGGTTTCATTTGAAGCCCAGAGTTGCGGCTCACAGTCGGCGCCATCTTTTCCATTTGGCTCTGGAAACACACTCCGCTACCTCGGACTGAAGCTAACGCTAGCTTACTGGTAATGAGTGCTGCAACATTTGCTAAACTAACACAGCAGGCATCATTATCAAGTATCATTAAACTTATTGAACTATTGCAGTGATAGTCTGACTCGGAGCCAACGGTCAATCACCACCCACACGGCAGACATCAAAGGTACTATAAGTCTTTAAATCTTATTAGCGGAGCAATAATTTTAAAAATGCTGTCAGCGGCACTTAAAGTGACTTCTTCATTGGCTTCAGCCTCAAACTAGAGCTAGAACTGAAATGTGTGGAATAGAGAGGATCCAAACACTGGAATAAACTCATTCTTCTAAACCTCTAAACTCTAAAAAAGGCTTAAATCGTCACGTTAAATAATTTGGAATAAAAAGAAAAAGGACAAAGAGTTCCCTGGACAAGTTGCTAGCAGTAGGCGCTTTTTTGGGAAAAAAAGTCACTAAAGGAGGGGTTAAAGTCTCTAAGTTGGCAACACTGGCAGGAAATTATCTTCTAGATTTGTATAACAACAATCAAATCGCAAAGATTTCATTATCAGTTTTGTACATTTATGTTTTTTTTCCATTATTATTTTTATATTTCTTTGTGCACTGTGGACAGAATGTTTTTTGATCCAGATGGAAATACCTTTAAAACTCTGTCAAAGATCATCAAGGTGTTATCTCAGAAAAAACATTTGCAGCCCTCTACGAGACAAATGTAGTGACAACAAATGACAGATAAAAAAATAACTGTAAAGACAAATGTGCAACCCTGACATAAATAACGTCATATGTGCACCGTCATCTAGCTTAAAAATGGTTGTTTTTGTTCATACATGGAAAGTTTTTACTTGCCTGACAGTAAAATTCTTCATTTTTCCAATATTATAATTAAAGCAACTGACAACAAAAGTAGTAGCTAAAAGATTTACCCCCTAAAAAAAGAATGCGTCTAAAAAAATCTGGATGTAAAGTAATATATCGTCTGCATACAGTGATACAGTTTGATTTATATCAGTGGTTTGGATGAGCTTTGCTGGATAACTAATAGTTCTATGAAAATGGCAAATATTGAGGGACGGAGTGGACATCTTTGTGTTGTACCCGTGTGTAAAATTAAAGCTTAATTCAACATTATTTCCATTAAACAACTTTTTTATAAGTGCGTTAAGAAAAACTGAGTATTTGAATACGGGACCTTTAAGTGCTACGCTGAAAACATTTAGAGTGAAATCTTCCACATGGCTGCCTGTGCTGAGTGTTAGTGCTGCATTCGTGTTCATCAGATGAACTAAATTACAATAATCTGATTTTTTTTTTTTTTTAGATTTTGTTTTTTTTTAACAGTACGGTTACTGTCAGTGTGCTTGACAGAGAGAAGACAGAGGGAGGAGGACAGAAGAGAAGATGAAAGGAGAGGAAAGAGGTGAGTAGAAAAACATCCGGACTCACAGGACAACAGTTCATCTGTCTCCTGAAAAGGTCTCTTCAGATGCTGCTCCCGTTCAAACCAGCTGACGGCCCCGTTACGGGCCCCCGACCCTCAGTTTGAGAAACAGATCCAAGGGGAAACAAACCCATCAACCTTTTCTGTTAATGTCTGTCCGGTGAATCTTTCTACAGGACGTCCAGCTGCCCGGGGGAGGTGACAAAATAAAAAGAGAAGTTTATGAAAGTATATATGGGAACATTCGGGTGTATTTTCATATTTCAGCCCATTAAATTTATTGTTTACTTTCTGTTTAGTTGCCAACTCTTGCTCTTCTTCTGCTTCTGCTGCTGCGTTTCTTGGTGCATTAACGCCACCTGGTGATCAGTGGAATTAGCAGGACTTATTGATCATGTTGTCTATGTGCATGTGTCCATAATAACAAAGAAAACGGAGGCTCACTCATAATAATACAGATCTAAAACTCTGCAGGGCACCTTTACATTAAGTAGCAGTGATAATTTGATATACTAAAAACACTTGTCAATAGTTATTTTGTGTGTTATAATGAAGAAAATATTGGAAAATTCAAATTTTGTATATTTTTTGTTTGTCTTTTTTTTTTACTTATTTATACTACCAAGTCCTGCTCAGCTCTTCTTTTGTTTTTTTTAATGTGTTTATGTTAAAAAATTTAAATCAACTTCAAAAAAAGGACTTGATTAGACTAAAATTATTTTAATTATTTTAAAACATGACTGCTTTATTCTGTCTGTTATGCATATTTACCTGTTTATTTATTCTAAAGAGACTTTTATGTTTTCTTTGATTCACTATGTTGCTTTTAAATGAGCTAAAACAAACAGATTTTGAACGCAGCAACAGGAAGTTTTAAGATAAATCTGCTCTCAGCTTCATCAACACATGATGATAAAACTTAGTGGATTATTTCTCTCGTCTGTCTGAAGGAAAGAAATCAATTTAAAAGCTGATGAAGGATTTATGTTAATGGTCTAAAACATGAAAGAAAAACACCAGAATGATCCTTTAAGAGTGAATGGGAGGAGTGTGATGTTGTTGCTGTGATGTTGTTGGTGTGATGTTGTGTTTTTGGGCAGATGGAGCGTCGCTGTTCGTATCCGTCGTTTAGTTCTCCTCAGCAGCCAGATGTGTTCGTTATCGACATCTTTAAATATTTTAAACCTCCAGTCTGTCTGGCTCTTCGATGAGTCACATGATCTCTCTCTCCTCTCCTCTCTTTCTCAACTTTCATCCATCCAGTTTCTCTTCTCGCCGTCCTCGTCCCTCCTGAAACTCTCCTCCCGTGTCTGTCTTTCTATAATTTAAAACGTCCCCTTCGCCGTCCCGTCCTCCCCTCCTCCAGCTACCACATGTAAGTCTTAGTTGTGTCGATCTGGCTCCCCGTCGCCTCCTCCTCCTCCCTCCCCCCGCCCTCCCGCTCCTCCTCCTCCTTGTCGTCCTTGTCCTTCTCGGCCTCGCTCTCCCACAGCGTGATGAGCGGCGGGTACAGCTCGTTCAGGGGGATGGACGTGGCGTGCTGCATGTACTTCTTCAGCGAGTGGCCGCAGGACTTGTGCTGCTGCACGCGGCGGCCCATGTAGACCACCAGCAGCGCCATGATGGACAGGGCGAACATGGAGCCCATGACGGCCGCCAACGCCACGCTGCTGCGCCGCGACGCCACCAGCTCCACGGAGAAACCCGCCTCCTTAGTGGTGACGTTGAGGCAGGAGGTGTGAACGGGAGAGGAGGGCGAGGAAGAGGAAGAGGAGGAGGAGGGAGGGGTGGCGGTCGGGGAGGAGCTGGGGGAGGAGGAGGGGGAGGTGAGGGAGGGAGGAGAGGAGGAGACGGTGAGGCAGATGTGGTATTCTGTGGCGGGAAGGAGGTGAGTCAGGTTGTACTCCTGAACATCAACAGGAACCTGCAAGACAAAAACAAAGTCATGGAAACGGTGCCAGCCAGGTGCATTATGG